>JAJOOR010022031.1:0-13173 GCA_036250505.1 Solanum acaule | reverse complement strand
TAAACTTCTTTGGGAATACTTAGTTCCCTAATAACTTTTGAGAAATGAACTCAACTCTTTACTCTTTACTTTACTTGAAACTTGAGCCTTAAAACGAAGTTAAAATGTTTAATAAAGACTCTTGAAAACTTTAAGAAACTTTGCTTTGACTTGCTTCTTAACTTCTAGACTTGACTCTTAACTTCTTTGACTTTGATCTTAACTTTCCTTGAATTGGATTATGGATTCAAGGCTCATGATCTCATGTTTATGGATGATTTCATGATGTTTAGATATACCTTAGAGTGTTGGAATCGACTAGAAAACGTAGGTACATCGCTTAGAAACTAGTACGAAAAGATGGGGTGAACTGGCATCCCTGGCGCTCTGAGAGGCGCGGAGCGCCAGACCTTAAACTTCAGAGGAGTTTGGCTGGCGCGACGCGCCAGAGACCAAACTTCAGAGGCTGCTTTGGGGGGCGCTGGCTGGCGCGGAGCCCCAGCCCCGTTGCCCAGGTTTTCTCGATTTTTCTTCTCCTTTTTTCATCCCTAAACCCTCCAATCTTCCCTAGTTCTTTCCCCAAACACTTAGTATCAATTGCACCCTCAATACCCAATAGATTTAACTCAAAAACAACCCGGAAACACGAATCAAATCAACACTAGGCATTCAACAAACCAACCAACAAGAATTCAACAATGTTCTTCAAGAACTTCACTTTCTTAACATTCAAACAACTCCAAATCGCTGAATTTAAAAAATTTGGTGTGTGGGTGAACTAACCCACCACGAAAAGATCTCACATACCTTAATAGGGATCACCCCCGACGAATTCCACTTGCAAGCTTGGATGATCTTGACGAATTCTTGCCTTCTTCTCTCGTTCTTTCTTTCTTTCTCTCTTCTCCCAGCCCTAAGCGTATTCTAACTTTTCAAAACTGAATTAAGTTATGTTTTTACCCCAATAAATCCCTAAAAACGAATTAGGAAATTAATTAGAGAAAATACTACTTTGCCCTTCCCTAAATCCGGATTGGGACTTTCCTCAATCCAACAGCCCAACTTCCGAAAGACATATCTCACTCATACATTGTCAAAATCGTGAAATCTCGGCTGCGTTGGAAAGATCTCTCCAAGGGATTTCCAACCATATCAAGAGAACTCCTCCTGAGCTAGGAGTTATGGCCGTTTGAAAATGGCCAAAACTCACATTTTTAACTTAGACAAAATTTCCAGGTTTCCTTATTCTTTCCAAAAATCAATATTTTCATATTTTAAACTCTTTATAGTCGTTTCTAGGTGTGAGATGTTACACTTTCTTTAAACGTATTCATATGTAATGATTATATTATATTGTGATACAAGGAATAATATTTTTGTACTACGAATAAAAGAAATATATATTTGGCAATTTTGTAATACAATTTTGATCACTGGAATATAATTTTTACTTTTCACTATGAAAGTAAAATACCAACTTTAATTTGAATGGAAAAATGAGCACATAAAATACAAAATTTGTTGATATACAATTATGATGAAAAACATAATAAAAAGAAATACAGATTTGTTGTCATTGAAATTGAGATTGAAATACGAAATGAACACAATAAATACTCACATCAATTGAAATACAAAATTGACTTTGTAGGTATGTCATTATGATGAACACACAAAAAAAAAAAATACAAACTTTTCTTAATACAATGTGAAAGTTAAATACAAAATGATCATAGTAAAATACGCACCACAATATGATATTCAATTTTATTTGAATGGTAAACTGAGCACATAAAATGTAAAAGTTGTTGGTATACAATTATGATGAAAACATAATAAAAAAGAAATATATTGTCATTGAAAATTGAGATTGAAATACAAAATAAGCACAACAAATACTCATTTCAATTGAAATACAAATGTGACTTTGTTGGTATACCATTATGGTGAATACAAAATTAAAAAAAAGTAGAACTTGTTTGTAGATAAAGTGATATTGAAATACAAAATAAGCAAATTAAAATACAAAATTGTTGTCATTTGTGTTCTAAGTAGAAAATTGTGATATTGAAAAATAGAAAATTGCTGTTTAAGTTGGATACCTCTAGTAATTCGCTTAGATTCTGCCATTGGAGCGTGATTTAGAGTTTATCAAATCCTAAACGTTATTTCAACTACAAACAACAATTTTAAACAAAAATAAAATCATAAAATAAATCTTAAAAAATGAATAAAGATGCATACCTCAATAAAAGGAATTGTGTGGATATCTTTATAAATATATTTTTCAATTTCTGAAAAAAAAAAGAGGAAGAGAGGTGGATTTTGAAATGGAAAAGAATTGAAAGATGTAAATATGTTGCAAATAAAAAAGAAAAAAAAGAGAAGAAGATGAAAATATGAGAGAGAGAAAATATTCCCTTTATTTTAAACATATGTAGAGGATTAATTGGGAAATGTGTAATTAAGGTGAGATAAAATAGGAAGTAAAATAAGATACACAAGCTTTTCTAAAATAATGACATTTTGGCATTTTTACTAATATTTATAAAGTATGGAGGGTTTTACTAATTAAGTTAGACTTTTTGACTAGTTTGCTAATTTTCCCTTTTATTTATTATTATTCTTGTTAGAATTTAGGACAGGTGGGAAAAGTGGGCCTGAGGCCCAAAGGAAATAATATATCTCTCTCATGTTAGTTTAGGACAGGTGTATGTGACGTAAATGGGTCGTAGGCCCAAAGCTGAATATAGGCCCAAGTACTGGCCCAAGCGGACAGGAAAACCAAACTTGGGTCCAAGTCTCTCCCTCTTCATTTATTATGTTCGTTTATTTGTTATCGATTTTAAGATTTCGAACATTCAAACTCCCAGAAGACACCCATTTTGAATTAATCACTTAACTAAATTATCCGTCTTTTACCTGACTTAAAAAGTAAATAAATAAATAAGTTTACAAAATACTTCACTTAAATAATATTGCAATATTTTCCTATTTCTCCCTTAAAATGGTCCTAACTATAAAATGGTTCAGTTTTGCAATTCAAGCTAAGTTAAAATTATTTTAGCCAAATAATTAATTGCCGGGTAACCGCGTATTAGCGGGCATTTCGGGTGCTTTCAAACCCTTCCCGAAATGCTAATAAAAACCCCGAACCCCTTTTAAAATTTTCATTAGATTTCTGTTTTAGTCTTTTGAAAACAATAGTTTTCTTAATTTACTTTAAAATTAAGTGGCGACTCTTAAGCCAATATAAGTATTATTTTTAAATAAAACATATATAATTAACTTAATTGTTTTTTTTATCAAAACATAACATCTATATAAAAACTACTACTAAAATTTGACAAATTCATAACAAATTTTAACTCATAAATTCAAATTAAAATAAGTTTAGTACTAATTAAGAATCTTCAAAGTTGGACATTTTAGATATTGGATGTCATTGATTTTTGAATATATTTATCATATTGATGCAATTTTGAAAAATACTTATACTCACTGTGGTAAGGATGTACGCGCGTGCCCAAATACTAGTACACTAAAAAACACCAAGAAAGTGTGCTAATTCCTAAAAGTTGTCTCATAAATGCGAAAATATGCATGAAATAAACGGCGGGACTACACGTAATGCTTCTCCAACTCATTATGGAGGTCTTCATATAGTTTTTACAGAAAAAAGATTTGGGTGCCTTAAAGGCACCAGATCCATGGGCTAATACACATGAAAAACCAAGAAAGACGGGTAATTTCTAAAAGTTGGCTCGTAAATACGAAAATATGCGTGAAAAAAACGGCGGGACTATACGTAACACTTCTCCAACTCATTACTGAGGTCCTCATATAGTTTTTTCAGATAATTTTTTTGGGTTCCCAAAAACGTCAGATCCATGAGTTAATTATACACACGAAAAACCAAATATGGTCTTTATATAAAGTTAATTTTCAAACATAAATATATGGTCTGATTCTGAAAACAAAATTACTAGATTCTGCTAAGGGGTATCCATAAACCAATTGATTCGGATTTATCATTTACCAAATCAAACCAATTACGTTTGTTTTATTTATTCATAAATCAAACCAAATCAATAAAATCGAGTTTTTCCTCTATTTTTTCAAAAGTTTTTATGATTCCATACAATCATATTAAAACATTTCATTGAAACCAATTTCTACTAAGAATGTCACTACTACACATAGTTTAAAATAATATAAAGACTAATTTTTTTAAAAAAAATTAAAATTAGCGGATAGACCTTGGTCACGTACTACTGAACCATTTTCCTAGAAACATCATATAATATAAGATATAACATTATATCTTATATTAATTCATACAAGGCAAATTGTACAGAGAAGCCATGACGATAACATCTGTTTTATACCTCATCGACTACGTCACTATCCATCAACTCAAATGCCTATATATTCAAATGTAAAATCAATACATTGGACTATAACGTTACTCAAATTAACTGTTCTAATAATAATATCTCCAAAAATAAACAAAAATCAAGAAAATGGAAAAATCACATGAAAATGTTGAGGCATTTGGATGGGCAGCTAGAGATACTTATGGGGTACTTTCTCCTTTCAACTTCTCAAGAAGGTATACCATCTTTTCGGATTTACGTTATATAAACTGATAGTATAGATAGTATATATTTTATATGAATGAGATCTACACAACATATCTACACCAATAGTGTATATATATATTGTGTATATCAATTTCAAACATATTGATAAACTAGTTGACCGAACAGTATATATCTGTAAGACTGCAACTTTTCTTGTTGAATGGTGAAGGGTGACTGGTGAAAAAGATGTGCAATTTAAAGTTATGTATTGTGGAATTTGTCATTCTGATCTTCATTAACTCAAGAATGAATGCAACAATAGTATATATCCAATGGTACCAGGGTAAGTTTCATTTTGCTCCATATATTTTACTATGTTTTTTTATCCAATGGTACCAGGGTAAGTTTCATTTTGCTCCATATATTTTACTATGTTTTTTTTATTATAACTCTGTCGTAGACAAAAACCGTTATATCTAATTTAATTTAAGTGGAAAATGGTAGATGAGCGGACTTATTATTCATCAAGTTTCAAAAAGAGTATTCTTATAATTGCAATATATGTATCTTATTACAGAGGCGCAACCAGGATTTGAACAATATAATAATTGCAACATATGTAGTTAGTTTGGGTAATTTTTCCTTTTTTTCTAATTGTTTGGACTATGAAATTGTAAATTTGATCATCAAGAAGCTTACTAGAAAACTTCGTGATGATGAAATATGTCACTAAAAAACTAGCTAAATCAGATTAATTAGCTTAGGATTCCATAACGTAGTTAGGGGTATGTTCTGCTTACATTTTATCCTCTGACTCGACTTGTGAGATTACACTGAATATATTGTTGCTTACAGGCATGAAGTTGTTGGTGTAGTAATTGAAGTTGGTAGCAAAGTTGAGAAATTCAAAATTGTAGACAAAGTTGGAGTTGGATGTTTAGTAGGATCATGTAGAAAATGTGAAAATTGTGACAATGATCTCGAAAATTACTGTCCCGATATGATATTGACATACAATGGTGTTGACACCGATGGAACCACCACGTATGGTGGTTACTTCGATATAATGGTAACGAATGAGCACTACGTGGTCCATTGGCCCGAAAATTTACCAATGGAAGCAGCTCCCCTGTTATGTGCAGGGATCACAACTTATAGTCCTTTGAGATATTACAGACTAGATAAACCTGGAATGCACATCGGTGTTGTTGGTCTTGGTGGTCTGGGACATATGGCTGTGAAATTTGCTAAGGCATTCAGAACCAAAGTTACTGTGATAAGTACATCTGTTAGTAAGAAGACGAAGCAACTGATCGTTTAGGGGCAGACTCGTTTTTGGTCAGTCGTGACCCTGACCAAATGCAGGTTGATCAATCAATCAACTCTGTTTCAATTTCAAATTTATAACATAGGTGTGACTTACGAATAATACTAATTTTCGTTTGTATGTTAAATACGAGCAGGGTGCAGCTGGGTCACTAGATGGCATCATCGATATTGTATCCGCGATTCACCCTCTTCTTCCATTGATTAATTTGTTGAAAACTCATAGGAAGCTTGTAATGGTTGGTGCCCCTGAAAAACCACTAGAGTTGCTTGTATTTCCCCTGCTTTTAGGTACGTTTGGTTATAAATCAATTTGTATATACATTTTTTTTATATTGATACGTATGTTTAATATAATGTGTGTAATAGGAAGGAAGCTAGTGGCGGGGAGCGCGATAGGAGGGATGAAGGAGACACAAGAGATGGTAGATTTCGCGGCAAAGCATAACATAACACCAGATGTTGAAGTTGTGCCAATGGACTACGTGAACACAACGTTGGAACGCCTTTTGAAATCGGACGTGAAGTATCGTTTTGTGCTTGACATTGACAACACATTGAACAAGAATTGAGATGAGGGGGGACATCTTGGTCAAGAAAATGAGTGTGCTATAAGGTTATGATTTTGTATTAAGCTTCTACGTTTTTGTTGTTTAGTTTATTTCTTATGTTTTGTGTATCAAAAGGAATAAGGAGTTAAGAGAATAAATAAGATATTATGTTTTCTAGTATTGACGCTCGGTAAAACCATATCAGCATTCAATGTTTACATCAAACTATACTGATTTATCAGGGTTAAGTCATGAATTAAGGTGAAATATGCATTATTTAACTATAGTTCAATGATAAAAGTGTATGTGTAGGCATGTGGAGAAGGCTTCATAGGTCTTGTCCCGTCTCTCGTGCACTCAGATGTTTGGATATGAGTATATTCTGTAAGGAGCTTAACGACTAAATGACCTTATCTTGCCATTTGACCTCTTTTCCCATGTGATTACTTTAGAAATGCACTCGTTTAGGACGGGGAGTGTCACAACCCACTCAAAACGCCACAACATTCCCATCTAACTCAATGTGCCAAAGATAGTTGATTGGAGCGCGACTTATGTCCATAGCCATCATATATTCATTGAATCAGTATAAACATAGAGTACAGTTAAATTTTTGCCTCTAAATTAACAAGTATAGTTTTGTCGTAGCACATATCGATAGGGGCGGAGCCACCTTGTACTAAGGGGGTTCATCTGAACCCCCTTCGGCGGAAAATTATATTATTTATATATAGTTGTAATAATTTTTTTATGTATATATAGCAGATGTCGAACCCCCTTCGGCTACTTTGTGTGTCTATTTCTACAAATTTTAAACTCCCTTATTGAAAATTTTGGCTCCGCCACTGCATATCAATTTTCTTGATGTATGCGTATAACCATCTTTTATGGAGTAGAGAAAAATGCAATAAACAATATCTATAAATTATAATGCCAATGGAATTATTTTAATAGGAATAAGAAATATCATATTGTTAAGTTTGGCTAAATTATGGTAAATACTAATTAGCCGCACTAGGTGTTTATAGCAAATCAATAAATTATTTTAACTTTAATTTATTAAAAAGATAAGATAAAAATAAGTATTACTTAAATAATTATGTGGTAAATTTGTGTAGTGCCTGACAAATCAATGAATCAAAGTTAGGCGTTTATTATATACCAAATTAATCTTTAATCATGGTTACATAATATGTGTTCTCACTTCAATTCTTAATTTCTAAAGTTAATTAATTTGATTTGATGTAAATAATAATGCACACAAAGATTTTCTTATAAAAAAAGAAATTTGCGTAAATAATGTACATTTTAAATACCAAACATGAGAGTGGTAGTGCCCCAACGATAAAAACTTATTTGTATCTAATATTTAAAATTATACCATCCAAATAAAAGGACGAAAAAAGAAAACAGAAAGTAGTGGGAAAAAGGGGGAAAATAACTCGATAAAAATGTAGTGGGAATAAGTCGGAAATTGCAATTATTAATTGGTCCAAATTTCACACTTTGATGTTTTTATTTTCTTTTAATTATACTTTCACATTATCTACGTGGATATTCTTTAGCCACTAATATTAACTTTAAGTTTTTCACGTTTGGAAAGCTTTTCAAAAACCTTTTTTTTGGGGTAATTTAAGGAAAAAAATAATTAATGTACATATTGTGTTTAAGTTATCACACTATTTTGTAATTGTCATTGTTTTCATATCAGATACTTTGTTTACACAACCTTGCCCGAGCCTCCCAGCTCTCTTCATTCAATGCTTGACAACTTTCTCCATGTAGCGTACACACATCTATTTTTGACACTCAGATAAAAGACGACGGTTGCGAAACAATGGGTGAGGTAGTGCTTGTCATGGGAAAGTGAGCTCTCACTTTGATGGAGGAATTGTCGTTTTCCTTTTTTCATACCTATATATATCTTTCGAGCCAATGATCCTTTGAAAATAGTCTCTCTACATCTACATGAAATTTAAGAATAAGGTGATTTCCATACACTCTATTTTTTGACTTCACTATAAGATTTTACTAAATACATTATAATATTAAAAAGTTAAAGAATATTTTTAAAACTCGTAAACTTCAAATTCTAGACATTCTTCGGAATAAAAACACAGTATGAAACCTTTTTTTAAAAGTCCTGCAAAGTAGGACTAAAGAACATTCTACACCTATCGACCACAAAAAACAAGTCAAAATCCAATTTGTTTAAGTAAGTCATTAGTTGTTACACCTCATCGATAATGTCACATATTTTTCACTCAAAATCCTATAAATATGGATCATAACATAATCAATTTTGTATCATCTATATTGTTCTACATTTTTCTCTATTATAATTTATACTATATATACACTACACAAATATTTTTATTTTCAAACGAAAAACATGGCGAAATCATTTGAAAATGAACATCCAATTAAGGCATTTGGATGGGCAACTAGAGACACTTCTGGAGTTCTTTCTCCTTTCAATTTTTCAAGAAGGTACAAATTATTATTTTATTTTTAAAAAAAAAGTTACTTTTTTTTTTAATTCTTGAAATTTTGATGATATGTTTTTCATTTCTATCGGAAACAAACTCTCTATAAGGTAAGGTACGGTAACATCTGCGTACATATGCTATAATAAAAATAGTTTTTAGTGGCAATAAATATGTCCATTAAAGAGTGTTGACATCTTTACCGATATTAGTTATTTGTTATTGGATCCAATGTCGTTATAGGCTTTGACGACATTCACAAAGAGTGCCAAAATGTAATTGTCACTGGCAATTGTCTCTAAAAAACATTTTTTTGCTAGTGACACTACGTTTCTAAGACTCCACCTGTATGATTATACTGAATTTGTTGTTGTTGATTTATTTTAAATTTGATGATGATCATTTTGTGTTAATGGGTGCAGAGTGACAGGTGAAAAAGATGTAGGTTATGTATTGTGGAATTTGTCATTCTGATCTTCATCAACTCAAGAATGAATGGAAAATAGCAAGTACCCCATGGTGCCTGGGTAAATTAATTTGTTCATATCTATTTTCTTTTTGGTTAAATAAAAATCAGATTTTTATTAATTGTTAGATCCAAAAATATTAATCAGAATTTTCACTAACGAGATTCAAAAATATTAAGGCACAAAGAAGCTAACAGGATTCAACATTCACTATATATACACATAAGTAGTTTTTCGGCGAAGAACATTTGCTAACTAGTTTTCTTGTTCTCTGTATCTTTTCAATTTTTCACATTATATTTTTGATTTGATTCTTAGTCTATAATTGGCCATTTTTAGCTCTTGATACCTCAGTAAATCCTGAGTTGTTGGGACATGTTACTCCCTCCATCCCATTTTCTAAGAGTTAGTTTGACTCGGTACGGAGTTTAAAAAAGAAAGGAAAACTTTTAAAATTTGTGATTTAAAACGAATGATAGAAGTTTGTATGACTATAAATCATTTCATTAAGGGTAAAATTGACATTTTAAAAAGTTAAATTGTTATGTAATATAAAAATGTGTCATTCTATTTGAGACGGACTAAAAAGGAAAGTAACTCATATAAATTGGGACATAGGGAGTAAAAATTAGCAGGATTTGTGTCGATTCTATCTACTCGTGAGTGCAACTAATTGTAAATATAATTGCAGGCATGAGGTTGTTGGTGTTGTAACTGAGGCTGGAAGCAAGGTGGAGAAATTTAAGGTTGGAGACAAAGTAAGTGTTGGATGTATGGTAGGATCATGTCGAAAATGTGAGAATTGTAGCGTTGATCTCGAGAATTACTGTCCTCGTCAGATACCTACATGCAACGGCTATAACTTAGATGGAACCCTCACGTTTGGAGGTTACTCCGACATGATGGTATCTAATGAGCACTTTGTAGTACGTTGGCCTGAAAACTTGTCAATGGACGCTGCTCCCCTGTTATGTGCTGGAATTACTACTTATAGTCCTTTGAAATATTTTGGACTCGATAAGCCTGGAATGCACATTGGTGTTGTTGGTCTTGGAGGGCTCGGACATATGGCTGTTAAATTCGCTAAGGCATTTGGAACCAAAGTGACTGTCATTAGTACATCTGCTAATAAGAAGCAAGAAACAATTAAGCGTTTAGGGGCAGACTCTTTCTTGATCAGTCGCGATCCTGAGCAGATGAAGGTGAATATAATAACTCGTTATCATTGAACTCTGTGATCATCTTATCTGAAAGTTTAAACTGTTTGAGAAAGCACCCTTTATTTAATTAATTGTGTCTTCAACACACCGCTGCCTGATTCTTTTCATGAGTCAAGCACATGATTTTTTTTGTTTTGACAATGGTGGTGTTGAGGTTTGTGAACTCACGACCTCTACCTACTCTGGTTCCGTGTTGAAGTGTGTGACAATCTTATCTAAAAGCTTAAGTTGTTATGTCAGTTTAACAATTTAAACACGAGAATGGGGGCTAACCTTTTGTTTATTTGTATTATTTATATACGAACAGGCTGCAATGAACATATTGGATGGGATTATCGACACTGTTTCTGCGGTGCACCCTATTCTTCCATTGCTTATGTTGATGAAATCTAATGGTAAGCTTGTTATGGTTGGTGCACCAGAAAAACCGGTGGAGTTGCCCGTGTTTCCACTACATATGGGTAAGCATCGGACAATAATTTCTTATGCACGATTTCAATAATAAAGTTTAGATTAAAGTATATATAATGTGGCTCTTCCCGCACATAGTGAAAGCTTAGTGCATCAGACAATCTTTACTAAAGTTTGTATATATAATGTGGAAAACAGGAAGGAAGCTAGTGGCTGGAAGTTGCATAGGAGGGATGAAAGAGACTCAAGAAATGCTGGATTTTGCAGTAAATCATAACATAACACCAGATATTGAAGTTGTGCCAATGGATTACGTGAACACAGCGTTGGAACGTCTTCTGAAATCGGATGTGAAATATCATTTCGTGCTCGACATTGGCAATACATTGAACAAGAAATGGGAATAGGGGGGGGTTCAATTATGTACCAGTGTTTCTTTGCTTAGATTACATTATTTTCAGAAATGTCTTTCTTGCACTTATTAAAATAGAAAAGAGTGTGACACATTAATTAAAATAAAAATGTCTTTCCATTCATCTGCAATTTGTTAAAGAGAGAGCACAATTTCATTACAAAGAAATTCATGAGGTATATTTAATCTACTTGTGACCTTCGTTTCTTAGAAGACGAGTAACTGGCCTCTTCATAGCTGCTCTTCCTTATCCCATTGTGAAGCTCAGCTTCATCTTTATACAACAAACGAACTCCAAATGTCTTCTTTTCTCCAAAATCATTATCTGTTTCTCCAAAACCATCTACATGACCAATAAAATATAACTTAATGCACCCATAGTCATTTGGTGTTTTTCCATTTGCATTAGATGCATCCCATAAGCCACCAAGAGGTATCAAGAAAAAATTAATAGCAAATGCTGAAAATTATTTCCCTTGGGATGCAAGTTTTTCAAAGAGGATAAACATCCAATGTCTTCTGGCAACTGTGTAAGTCTCTTGCAATCTGATAAGTCCAAGTATTTAAGAGCACAAAGTTGGGCTATACTACGAGGCATATGCTCAAAATTATTTCCACGGAGGTTCAAGTGTTTCAAAGAGGATAAGAATCCAATGTCTTCTGGAAGCTGTGTAAGTCTCTTGCAATCTGATAAGTCCAAGTATTCAAGAGCACAAAGTTGGGCTATGCTACGAGGCAAATGCTCAAAATTATTTCCATGGAGGTTCAAGTGTTTCAAAGAGGATAAGAATCCAATGTCTTCTGGCAGCTGTGTAAGTCTATTGCAATCTGATAAGTCCAAGTATTCAAGAGCACAAAGCTGGGCTATGCTACGAGGCAAATGCTCAAAATTATTTCCACGGAGGTTCAAGTGTTTCAAAGAGGATAAGAATCCAATGTCTTCTGGCAGCTATGTAAGTCTCTTGCAATCTGATAAGTACAAGTATTCAAGAGCACAAAGCTGGGCTATGCTACGAGGCAAATGCTCAAAATTATTTCCCTTGAGATACAACCCTTCCAAAGAGGATAAACATCCAATTTTTTCTGGCAGCTGTGTAAGTCTCTTGCAATCTGATAAGTACAAGTATTCAAGAGCACAAAGCTGGGCTATGCTATGAGGCAAATGTTCAAAATTATTTCCACTGAGGTTCAAGTGTTTCAAAGAGTAAAAGAATCCAATGTCTTCTGGCAGCTGTGTAAGTCTCTTGCAATCTGATAAGTCCAAGTATTCAAGAGCACCAAACTGGGCTATGCTACGAGGCAAATGCTCAAAATTATTTCCACTGAGCTTCAACTTTTCCAAAGAGGATAAACATGCAATGTCTTCTGGAAATTGTGTAAGTCTCTTGCTATCTGATAAGTCCAAGCATTCAAGAGCCCAAAGCTGGGCTATGCTACGAGGCAAATGCTCAAAATTATTTCCACTGAGCTTTAACTTTTTCAAAGAGAGGATAAGAATCCAATGTCTTCTGGCAGCTATGTAAGTGTCACGCCCCGAGCCTACATCCTGGGCGGGACCGGCACCCGGAGACCATTTCTGGCCCCAAGCAAACCCTTGGCCTAGCTTTCTTAACTCAGCGGAAACCTAACCCAACAGAATAACTCAATGCAATGCAATATTACAAAACAACTTAACTTATAAAATATGGCCATAAAGGCAACTCGAATCTCAAAATAGAATATTTACATATATACATAG
>JAJOOR010022029.1:0-10621 GCA_036250505.1 Solanum acaule | reverse complement strand
TTGAAATGCATGACTTGATTGAAGATATGGGTAAATACATAGTGAAAATGCAAAAGCATCCAGGTGAACGTAGCAGACTATGGGATGTTGAAGATTTCGAGAAAGTGATGGTGGACAATACGGTGAGTAGTCTAAACAATAATAGTACTCATATTCCAAAGACATATATATTGATATGTTATGTTGACTCGTGATCTTTTTATAGGGGAGCATGACAGTGGAAGCAATTTGGTTTAATTATTACGAAAAAATATGTTTTAACAAAGAGGCAATAAAAAAAATGCAAAGGCTTAGGATATTATGCATCCGTTATATGGGCGATTGTATCCAAAGTGATTCACAAGATGACTTGATTGAGTACCTACCGAATACCTTGTGTTGGTTTGTCTGGTATAACTATCCTTGGAAGTTATTGCCAGAAAATTTTAGTCCCAAAAGGCTTGTTCATTTTGATCTCCAGCAAAGTTCGTTGCATCATTTATGGAATGAAACGAAGGTACTGTTCTATTTGAGATACTTTCTATTTTGTCTCGTCCTAGAATAAACAATTTCTAATTTCACAAGTTTTTCATCATTCTTTCTATGTTTTGAATATCAGCAATTGTCGTTTCTACGGAGGCTAAATCTAAGGGGCTCTATAAGCCTGAAGAGAACACCAGATTTCAAGGGGATGCCGAATTTGGAGTATTTGAATCTAGATCAATGTACGAGTCTTGAAGAGGTTCACCATTCCCTGAGATATTCCAGAAAACTCATTGAGTTAAATTTGTTTTTGTGTGAAAGCCTTGTGAGGTTTCCATATGTTA
Source organism: Solanum acaule (assembly GCA_036250505.1). Taxonomy (NCBI): domain Eukaryota; kingdom Viridiplantae; phylum Streptophyta; class Magnoliopsida; order Solanales; family Solanaceae; genus Solanum; species Solanum acaule. The sequence goes on along the minus strand of JAJOOR010022029.1, from coordinate 9,815 downwards.
ATGTGGAATCTCTTGAATCTCTGGAGCTACCGCACTGCTCTAGTTTAGAGATATTTCCAGAAATCCTCGGAATAATGAAGCCGGAGTTAAAGATTAGGATGTCATACTCTGGGATAAGGGAACTGCCATTATCTATCTTTCATCTCCGAGCTAATCTTACAGAGCTAGATTTTCATTTTATGAATAACCTTGTATCTCTTCCTAGTAGCATTTGTAAGTTGAAAGGTTTGGTGAAGCTAATTGTGTCACATTGCTCGAAACTTGAAAGCATGCCAGAAGAGATAGGTGATTTAGAAAAATTGGTGGAGCTTAATGCTAGCTATACTCTAATCTCACAACCTCCGTCTTCCATCATCCGGTTGAACAAGCTTAAATTGTTGACTTTTGCTAAAGAAGAATCAGAAGATAGAGTGTACTTTGTGTTTCCTCAGGTGAATGAAGGGTTACTCTCATTAGAAGAATTGGATCTCAGTTACTGCAATTTAATAGATGGAGGACTTCCGGAAGACATTGGATGCTTGGGATAATTTCTTGGGATTTGCTGTATGTTACTCTGGCAAATTAACTGACATCACAGCTCACTTGATTCCGTTATTATGTGATGATGGGATGACCCGGAAACTTGCCTTATCCAACCATTCAAAATGTTCTGCACAATGTACTATTCATTTCTTCTTATACCTCTTGTTGACTTATGGGATGCATCTAATGCAAATGGAAAACAACCAAATGACTATGGGATTATTAGTTTATTTTTTGGAGAATTGAAGGCTTTTGGAGTTCGTTTGTTGTATAAAGATGAATCTGAGCTTTGCATTGGGATAAGGAGGAGCAGAAATGAAGAGACCAGTAGCTCCTCTTCTAAGAAACAAAGGTCTCAAGTAGAAGTGCCGGTATCTTCAACCACGATGCAGCTCTTTCCCACAAGCCCGGGATTTTAGATCAAATATAGGTATGTATAGCTAATTGCTCAAGTATCTGACGTTGGATTAGACCACATAATTGTTGTGTGATTCTATCTTAGTTCAGCAGCTCACAAGCTTTTATTATTATGTTTTCTTTACTTGTATCTATGATGTTTTTTATCTGACAAAATAGATATGTATATGAAGGTCTTGAGATACGTTGGAGTTGTCGAGCTGCAAAGATACAATAAAGAATGCACAACTCTCAGGTCGGGTGCTACTCTTACGAGGTGAAGTTGCAGTTAATCCTACTCTTATTTCTATGAAAGCATGCCACTTTTAAGGTTAAAGAGCTCCCAAACTAAAAAGAAAGAGTGTCGAGTACGTCAAGAGTCTTTGTGTTAACTTGTCTATTACATCAGATAAATGACAGAAGGATACTTTCTGCTGTATTAACTCATGACAGTTCGATTTCTTGCAAAATATTGAGTGCTAGATTTTTAAATGAACTAATATGCGATTACCTGTTGTCTTATTAACTATATTTTGATTACTTATAAGTAGTGATTCTATCTGTGAAGGGCACTTGTTTCCTCTGTTTGTAACAGAACAACTCGATCACAAAGCAAGCGGACCAGAGGAGAACTATTTCCAGAAATCGAACGTACTTCCAACTGGATATGCTTGCTTTGGTTAGAATATCAGCAATTTGCTCATTTGTGCCACAACACTTCAACATAATGCTTTCACTTGCTATCAGATCTCTGATGAAATGGTACCAAATGTCAATATGTTTTGTCCTGTTGAGTAATGACGGATTTTTCGTCATTACAATAGTTGCTTTGTTGAAATTTTGATTCTAGCAGCTTGCTCTAAAAATACTTCAGCAAGAAAACTCTTTAGCCAAACCGCTTGACAAGATGATGCAATGGCAGCTTCTTTGAACTCCAGGATATAACACATGAACCAAGAGAGAATGCATATCCGGAAGTACTTTTTCTATGATCCATACAACCAGCCCAATCATTGTCAGTGAAACCAAACAATCAAAAATCTGATTTTTAAGAATATCAAATTCCAAAATCAGTAATTCCGACAACATATCGTAAAATCTGTTTTACTACCCCAAAATGATGCTTTATTGGGTTATGCATGAATTTGAAAACCACACTAATAGGAAATGCTATGTCGGGTCGTGTGCGACAAATAATTCAGACCACCAACTATACTTCTAAAGCAACAAGCATCCCTCAAACATGTATCATTATTAGATATGAACTTCTCATTTACATTCATCGATGTATAAGTTATCTTACAATCCAACATGTTAACTATCATAAGAAGCAAAGTTGCATATTTTCTTTCCGAGACAAAAATGTCATCTAAACTTTGATTAATCCCAAGACCAAAAAAACAGTGCAACAACCCTAAGTCTGTCATTTCAAAACATTTTGTCATGAAAGACTTAAATTCAGCAATAAGAGATTCACAAGAGCTCATATAAGATCATACCATCTACATAAAGACACATCACCAAGAAATTAACTTTACCTTGGTTTTTTACATAGAGAGTTGGCTCATTTTTGCTTCTTTCAAATCCATTCTTCTGGAGATAAGAGAGTAATTTTTTAAAAAAAAAGATAACTAAAAAAACAAATTAAAAGATAAAATATTGATTGTAAAATAAGTAATAAAATTTAAAAAATTATGAATCTTTTTTGTGTGGGGGTTAGGGAATGGTAATCGTTTTTAATAGATATATAACTATAAAAACAACAACAACGAATTTTAATAATGTTGAATTTCAGTACGTTTTAACTCACTTCTACATAATTATCTTACAAGTTTGTTAAAATTTAGAATTCATTTAACAATAATAATAGTAATAGTAATAATAAATTTAATACTTTTATCTTAATTTGAAATCAATTATAACTATTACAGTTTTTAAATCAATCATTATCATTATCGTCAGCCAATTAAAAATTGTTATATATTTTAAATCACATTTAATTTAAAATGGGAAAAAAAGACAAATATACCGCACCCTTCTTATAGACTTATAGAGATAAACGCGCTTTCACATCTTCTTAACCCGAAATGGCTGGGGAGAGGAAAGGTTCCTTTTTTTTAGGGTACTCCCCGGAACAGATCCAGTGGAACTATCGTGAATGGTATGCAACCGTCATACTTTTGGGACATTGGTGCCCTGTCATCCAAAAACTAGAGCATATATACCCTTTACACTAATGGACATACAAGCGTCATTATCTTATCCACCGACCCGACATTTATTAAATATCGGATTGGCGGATAAGATTGCACCACGTGTCCCTATTTAGTCTTCCGTTAGAGTGAAGGGTATATATGCTCTAGTTTTTGGACGGCAAGGGCACCAATGTCCCAAAAGAATGACGGAGGGTATCTGCATACCATTTACGATAGTTCGGGGATATATTTGTCATTTTTTACACTTAAAAATATTCTCACAACACACGAACATGAATACTAGTTCCTTATAATATCAATTTTTCTTACAAAAACATTAAGATTTTTATAATCATTAGTCGTACGTATTTCCTTTAGAAGGGTTCAATATTGTTATGTCTGGACGCAAAATTAGTAGTTGACTAACAAAATACAATCCAATGGTTAGAGAAGTAAACTTTTTTCAATAATTTCATAATTGCTTTTGTGCTTCAAATTTTCACCCAACTTTAGTCTATTATTTCCTTGATGAAAAAATGTAAATCAAAAATGAAATTATGGGTACAAAAGGTGTTGATGAAGGAATAATAATTTATAAACCTGACTAAAAATGAAGAAAAATTGATTCCATGATTCATAATACACTACTAAAAGAATCATCTATAATATTTTACAAAAAAGTCAAATTCATGTGAAGCCCATCACCCTTTTTTTAATTATGAAATCAAATTTGTGCACCTTAACTATTCAATAGGTACCTACTTCCTTTCATTAGTATCATGTTAAATACTCTATTCTTTAGATCTTTGATGGTGAAAAGAAATTATCTAGTGTTATCGATTTTATTCAAATGAACATGTCCATTTGGAAAAAGTCATAAAAAATTTGTTGGCTTTCACTAGGGAATAGAACCTAATACTAGGACTAAAAGGGTATGAATCTTATTCCTGTCTGTTGGTGCCAATTGTGCCAACTAAACACTGCCTATACAGAACAACAAATTAGATACTTATCAATATGGGTTGTGGTGTAGTGACGGGACTGCTTCACTCGGGTTCGAGCCTTAGATATGAAAAAAATCTTGTTGGGAGCGTCACCCCCGAATGAACCCTGCAGTACGTGATATGAATATAGTCGGGGTTCCAATACGATTTCTAGAGAGCAAGTGAAAAACAAAAAACAAATTAGATACTTATGAAATATTACTACTTTTAGGGTGTGTTGGGTTTTGGGGGTGGGGGAGGGGGGTGAGAGATAGTGGGGGCAAAAGTGATCATCAATTATTAAATCTTGAAAGATTCCATAAAATAAGGTCCACAAGAATCAAAATTGTATATATCTTATTCACAAATGTGATTTATGAAAATTATGGATGAAATAGTTGTGTTGAGTCAATTCATGTGCATCTCAATTATTCCTAAAGATATATCTCACCTTTCATCAGCATAGATATCAAATAATTCTGCTCACTAATATTTAGCCAAATAAGAAAAAATTAGTACCGAATTCTTTTTTATCTTTATTGGATTTGAACTCTAATCTCTCGTGATTTTTATACAGTTCATTGACCGCTAAATCACATCCTGGAAGACTAGCAATTCCAATTAGATTAACTCACAATCTAAAGACTTGTGGAAAGTCCTCAATTTTAGGTAAGAAAAGCATTAAAGCACCTGATAAAGTTAGGAAGCAATTACAAAGATATCAATACAAAGCTATTACTACAAGTTAGATAACAGCCACCCTATCAAAGTCTATTACTCCCTCCGTCCCATTTTATATAAGTTAGTTTGACTCGGTATGGACTTTAAGAAAGAAAAGAAGACTTTTGAAATTTATGGTCTAAAATAAGTGATAAATATCTGTGTGACTTAATATAGAAATGTGTTATTATTTTTTAAATAGACAAGAAAAGAAAGTAAATCATATAAACTAGGGAGTACCATTTTTATTGACCAAAAAAACTATTGGTTGAACTAGATAGGTAGTTAAGAATTTAAGAACCTATACATATAGTCATATACCAGTTTCAAGCTACTTGATATTTTTAATTATATATACAAACACATAACCCCCACCCCCTACCCTACTCACCTCACCTCCTCTGGCCTACCCCTCTTAAAGAATATTGGCTATAACTTACATGTAATGGTTTAAGTGAAGTCTATTCTGCTATGGACTTAAGTATGTGCATATCTTGTTCATGATGTTATGTCTCTAAGAACCATGTTGTTCAACTTGTTCTTGATCAAGATTTTCATCGTCTTGTCATCATTTGGCTGTGTTGCTGTTTCAGAATCAGAGTCAGAGTCATGGTTTGTGCAACAATATGTAACACAAGCTCAGAGGAAATTTGAGTTGAAAACCAACAAGTTTTGGGAGTATGATGAGCAATCCAACAGTTGGTTACAAGTGGATTTGCCTTATGATTTAGTTTCTTGTTTCAATGATAACTGTACAAAAGTCAATAGAATTGATCAGACTAATCAAGAACCTGAAAAAGATGAGATCTTTACTAAAGTTAAGGATGAGGGAAGTTCTTATTCATATCTTCCTTTGAGAAAAAGAGTTTCTTTGACAAAAATGTCTGAAGCATCCATTTGGATCACTGGTGTAAGTGGATCAATCTATGAAAGATTTTGGAATGGATTGCAGTGGGTTATAGCACCTCATGATTTGTCAATATCAGCAGGGTATGCAGTTTCTGTTTTCATGGTCAATCAGACAATTCTTGCTCTATCAGAATCAGGATATATCTATCAGGTAACCTTTTGAACATTCATATAAACATGTAAGGTAATCATTGAACTATCTGATAAGGGGTGCCTTAGAGTAACGGGTTCGAGCCATGGAAGAAGTCACTAATGCTTGCATTAGGTAGGCTGTCTACATCTCCTTCCCCGAACCCTGCTAACATGGGATGCTTTGTGCACCGGGTTGTTCTTTATTCAACTATCTGATAAATTTTAGTGAATATTGGATCAGAATTCTCTTTTATTTTATGATATTGGAGTGTGATGGACTTAAATGGAGCGACATGGATGTAAGCCGACACCAACTTACTTGGGATTGAGACACAATCATTGTTGTTGTTGTTATTGTAATGGTAGTAGTTGTATCAGATAAAACTCTCAATCAGTATTTTCTGTTTGTCTTCATTTGGTATAAAATTTAGTGGATATCTGATTGTGAATCTCCTTTATAATATGGGACTGTCGGGCTTTAAATGGAGCGACATGGATAGTGAGGATTCATATAGTTGACGCCAACCTGCTTGGAATTGAAGTGCACTTCTTGTTGCTGTTATTGTATCAGATTATATCATTCTCAATAGATGTTTATTTACCTTTGTGTATTCTTCCTGCAGTTGCAGCTAAGTGATGATCAGCCAGTTTGGATAAATATTACACCAGCAAGTGATCATCAAACAAGTAAAGAAACAGAACTGATTCAAATTGTATCAGGAGTTGTATCTAGTGATAGGAAGTAAGTATAGTATATTCGTACGCTTGACTATTTCGATATTGAGGATTTTCTTGAGGAAAAACAAAGTTAAATTATGTTACTGCAGATAGTTGTGACTTGTGTGAGCTCCAGGCTAAGCTAATAACACCTTGAATTTGTCCATCAACATCAGGAGAATATATTTCTGCACAAAGAATGGAACTTTATTAGAACTCACTGAGGTTGATCTCATAAGGTGAGAACCACTCATATATATGATTGACTATGGTCGTCTTTGTTGAAGTGTGTGATCGTCACATCTAAAAGCTTAAATCATTAGAAAGAACACACATCAACGTCTGCTTTCAAATGCAATTAGGTGGACTAATCATGGAAAACCTCCCGGAGCAAATGTTGCAGCAATCGCAGATGCATCTACATTTATATCAGAAGTAGTCTTTACAATTAGGTAAAACAGCAAAAAGGATCCTAGTTCTTTTGGTTCAATTGTTCGAATGTCTCTTATTCTTTGCCTAATGGATGTAACATTTTTGTGACAGTACTGCAGGAGATCTTTATGAATACGATCAGCGCTCAAGGCCATCATGGAAGAAGCATATACAAAAAGAGTCTTCTGATCAAGATACTTCTCTGAAACCATCTCTAGGATGCAGTTTAAAAGGGGTGAATGGAGCTATTTCAAAATCCTTGTTTCTCTTGGCTAAGGTGCAAAGCTCTTAACAATCATAAGTAAAAGAAACTTTTCAACTGATAATAAAATAATGCAAGGACTTCATGTCTCGAAAGACTTCCCTCTTGCTGGAAGGACAAATAGGAAACTGTTCGAAGAGTGCTAAAATGAGATCACTGCAACTTTATAGTAAATTGCTTGATGAAATTACATGATCCTCCAATTTTCCCCTGAATTTATCAATGTATGGTGTGAATTAGTAATATACCTAAGTCAAGAATCCTTTCGGAAACAACTTCTCTAACTCCACGAGGTAGTGGTAAGGTCTGCGTACACTCTACTCTTCCCAGACCCCACTTAGTAGGATTTCACTGGATATGTTAATGTTGCGCCTAAGTCAAGAATCCATTTATTAGATAAACTTGATCTACCAAAGTGGTTTTCTGGTTCCTTTCATGCCTGCACTCCCATCTCTTAACATCACTATCTATTTTGATGCAACACTTATATAGTTTTAACTTCCCTTTTCTTGTAAATTTTTGAACATATGAAGGGAGGATATTTAATAGAGAGACGGTCGCAACAAAGGAAATGGAAATGGATAAATCATGGAAATCCAAAAGACCATGTCCTGTCTTCCATTACATGCCTTTCTGAAGAAAACTTGGCTGAAAATTCAAACTCATTGTTTCTTACAACTACAGCTGGTTACATTTTCGAATATCGAATTCCAGATCAATCAGGTATGTTTTTGACATAACTCTTCTTCTCCTTTTAAATGTGTTAATTCATTACTTAGCAACAGATACAGTTTTCAACCATTAATCTTCCTCGAAAAATTGAATTTTTGACATGAATACAGGCATTGACCAAGAGGATGATATTACAAAAAGTTGGATCAATCATGTTTATCCCCCTTATGCCAGGGCTGCAAGAGGAATTCCAGGAGTGCAATTGCATCCTGGCAGAATTATTTTCCCACTTGATGATGGTAGGCTTGGAGAGCTTCGCCTATCCGGTCTCGGTAGTGAGAGTTCCGGACCGAACTATCAAATTAATGCCAGAAGAAGATCATCACAGAAGTATGTATGGTTTCTAGTAGATGCCCCAGAAACAGAAGGATGGAATGCAGAGTATTGCACTGAAGAACATGGACCGTCGAATTGCATTGCAGGCATCAAAGATGAAAACAATGAACTTGATCTCACGACATCGACAGCAAGAAGGAGAAGGACAAGCAAAGAACAATACAGTTACATATCAATTGATATGTCAGCTAGGAAAGCTGCTGAACCTGAGGGAGACTACAATATCCCGGATAACTGGATCAACAAAAATTTCCATCTGAGGGTGATGCATGAAGGAAAATCATTCTTCCTAATAACGGAGGGTGGTCTGATTTTCGAGTATCTAAATTCTGAAAACGTGTGGTTCTGGCTTAGGCATGATCATCCAACAGCTATGAGAGGTGCCCTTGGGAACTATAATGGAAGTTTGTTTTTGGTTGATGAGCAACGGAGTTTGCTCATCAGAGAAAGAGATAGTGCTGAACTAGCATGGATTAATTGCACTGCTATGAAGAAAGGAAGGCAAGTAATCGGAGGTCCTCCGTGGGACGATCTACCAGGGAAATCTCGAAATGCTAGAAAAGAAGATGCACTTTTCTTTGTAAGCAAAAGTGGGAGACTGCTACAATTTGCAGTAAGTAGCATATACTATGTCCAGTTTTCTAGTTTAGTGGTTCAAAGGGTGAGTATACGAAGAATGCTTTCAGCCTAATAAAATGAAGGCTAAAATGAGTGGCACTAAGCTTATATATCCTGAAATTTCTAAGCTTCCAGTCTAAATATTGATAAAATGAAGGCTAAAGTGTCATAACCTGTTTCTTAGGTTGCACTGAGAAAGTTCAAATGGAAAGATTGTCGGTATCCAGCCAGTACGAAGATTGCAAGCATTGCTGACCAGGAACTGCTCCGAGAGAACGTGGTGTTTGTCATTGGAAGGAACGGACGCTTATACCAGTATAACAAAGTTACTGAACTATGGCATGAGCATTACCAATCTCAACATTTGGTTCTATCAAGATCTCCTGGAACTGCAATGAGGTTATCTTCACTGTCACTGCAAGGTTCTCTTTTCATGCTTTCGGCAGATGGTGGACTAGTTGAATATAATTGGAATCCGTCCAACGGATGGAATTGGATAGAGCACGGAACACCAGATCCAAGTGTCATTCTTGTTGGTTCCCCGGGACCATGCTTCACAGGTGCTCATCTGTTCTTAATAGGTTCAGATGGAAAAGTGTATCTAAGGTTCTTGGACAATGGAACATGGAAATGGAGAAGCTGTGGCTTTCCATATATGGCAAATGAAAAACATGTCTCTGATAATCATGATCGTAAAGAAACTTGTACTTCCGATGATCTTGCAGATCGTTTAGAGAAAATTGAAGAAAACCTCCAAGCCTTTAACAAAAACTGTGACTCCAAGGTTAGTGTTTATTTACAATTCCTCTACTTGCTTCTTGAATATTTGGACTATGTTATACGGACTCTCCATCCCTTTGC
>JAJOOR010022028.1:0-11933 GCA_036250505.1 Solanum acaule | reverse complement strand
GGGGGTAAAAGGTCATTTCCAAAGTTTGGTATCGTAACAACAATTTCGACCAAAGTTAAAGTATTTTTCAAACTCTTTTCCCAATTTTGATTATTAAAGAGATAATACAATATTGTTAAGAGTAAATGTTGTATTATTATTAATATTGCTTAATTGCATTAAGCATATTTTACTTCTAAAATGCAATAATTTTTATTTACTTTGAAATTCAAACTATGAAAAAAATACTTGTGTCACTTGTTATTATGTAAGAACATTTATATGAAAAAGTTATAGAATTATTTTATGACTTTTAAGATAACAAAACTAGAATCACTATTTCAACATTTCTCATCCAAAAAAAACAAAGAAGCTAAAGTATTTTTGAATATTGAATTCTAGAGTAGGTATCATTTACTAATGAAAATATGAGTAAATATGGATTAATCTGTCTTTTATTCAACTCATTTGTTACCCAACAATTTTTACCCATAGAAAATATGAATTCATGGAATTATTATTCATTTTATAATTACTTGTTTTCAACGTCTAAATTTATTCAACTTATCTAAATTGGTCCAACCCGTTCATTGAGCATGAGCCAAGAGAAACCAATGGATCATGGTTAAAACATACTCCCTCTGTCCCTATTTATGTGACATTTTTCATTTTTTGAAAGTTAAACCATTTAAGTTTAACCGGGAATCTGCTCATGTAATCTTGAATTTTTTTTGAAATGAAATTTATGTATTGTAAACTACGTAAAAAGTACTATACGTCACAATAATTGATAATTCAAAATGTTTAAAAAATCTATGAAAAACTTACGATAAAAAATAGACTTATTTGAATCTCAAAATCCAAAAAGTGCCACATAAAATAAGTCGGAGAGAATATACAACGATGGATAGAGTATGATGCAAGAGACACCTAGAGACCATGGCTATAGGTATAACTACGGTCAAAGCATGATCTATGAGCACAGCTACAATAGCTACTTAAACCTTAAAGTGAAGCTCAAAACATGTTGAGTGCATGCCTCACTTAATGTACGATTCAATATTGTCATCAAAGATATAAGACAACTTTTCCTTGTGACTGAGAGGTTCTTCAAGAGGCAATACTAAACAATTTTATTTTACTTTATTATAATAATTTTTTTGTCCATATATTTATTATTTATACTTATAATTATTAATCGTAGACCAAACATGCATATATATTTGAATTATCTTTTTCATTTGGGTCTTATTTTTCACTTATTTCTACAAAATTTCTATAATTTATTTCAGCCCACAAATTTCAAATATCTTTATTTTTCTATAAAATTATGTATCTAATCAAATACCTTCACATGAATTAGAGAACAATAAACATTATGCAATATATTAAAAAGACGAAGTCCCTTGTGTGTGTTTTTACAAAGGGAATGGAGATTATAAGGTGGGAATCAAACACTCACTAACATGGTAAAAGTTCAAATAGCAAATCAATTGAATTATTAAGATTTTTCGATGAAGTTTCATGTAGATTTGATTATAGCATTTTTTTTTTTACTTCAAAATGAATTTGAATATTTCAAATGGATGAAATTAGTTTGACATCTACTTAATGATACAAAATTGAGATTATTAATATATGAATTTATTAAAGCATCTCGTAATCGTTAGTATATGTTTCTTATACAAATGTTTGTTTAAATTTGAGAGAATAGAGTGAATAATCAAGATAGCTACAAAATGATTGTATACCATCTTTACAAAAAAAATATTTTAAAAAATTACTAGAATAAAAAACATAAAATTTAATGGATAAATTTAAGGCTTCTTCTAAAGGTTTGGCTTTAGGCCATCAATTTCTTTGAACCACTCCTAATCCGACAGATAATATAGATATCCATATTATCTATTTTCTTATTATGTAAACAAATAAGTACTCCCGAATTACAACCATTCCTTCTCTTTTAGGGTGTGTTTGGTATGAAGAAGAAAAATGTTTTTATACTACTAAAAAACCTCCTTACAACCGACTTCAAAAGAGGTCAAGGTAGTTTTTTTAAGAAGTTTTTTTTTTATTTAACAAATCTAACCTTCAGAGTTTAGAGTTGATTTTTATAAAAAATAATAATAGTAAGAATAACCAAAAACTGACTTCGGAAAATCATTTTTTTTTACGAAAAATATAAATTATTAAGAGTATAAATTATATATATATATAATCTTTAACCAATAAACATCTTGAACCCTGGATGGTTCATTTTATTATTTTGTTTAAAAACCAACCACCTGAGGGTGAAATTTTTTGAAAAATAATTTATTTTTGAAAAATTGACCTCCCAAGGTCAGATATCTTTCCGACCAACGATTTTAAGTCGATTTCTCTAATATTGCTACGTCTTCTTTAGTGAATGAAAAAGAAGGACTCGTTTCATGGGTAGCAAGGATAGGAAAAAGGGGTTCAATGAAGGTTGATGTTGAGGTTTTTATTTCAACTAGCGAGGAAACTCCTCGTTTTGATCCTGTAAAATGAATGTGAATAGCATAATCGTATGTTTTAAATATATGACAAAATGAATAGATAAAAAATGGGAATGACCTATATCAAGATCAGATTATCCACCTCTTTGTCGGCTTGGGTCGAATTTTCGACCTACGATTTTAAGTCAATTTTCTCTAATAACCGACCTTTAAAGTTAGTTTTGACTGTATTTTAATGTCGAGGTCAAAATTTGGATCTTAAATCGAGGTCAGGTACCGGAATTGGGGATAGGAGTCAAGTCCCAAGTCGGGATCCGAAGTTGTATCTCGATTCGAAGCCGTATTTGGGTCTCAGTTCACTGTTGGGATTTGGGTCTCGAGTTGATGTCAGAATATGGGTTTTGGATCGAATCTCAAAATTTGGACCTTGGGTCAGGGTTGGATTTGGGAGTCGAATAAAATATAATAAATAAATAATAGTAATAATAATAACATAATACTCCTTTGTCTTAATTTATGTGACAAATTTCGAATTTCAAGATTTAAACATGTCTATCTTTGACCAATATTAGTTAGGAGCAAATGTAAAGGACCATTTATGTTCAACATTTTTTATATAATAAGGATCTAAGTGAACCTACTATTTAAAGTTAAGGGACTATTTAAGATGTTTCCTAAATATAAATTCTGCAGATATCAATTCAGCCACTCTTAATCTCACTCAACAACTTCTTCTATCCTTTTCTCAAATGTCTCTTTTGCAGCTATATTCTTAATTTTCTGCCATTGAAAGGTTAGTTTTCCTTAATTACTTTTTCATTTGATTAAACTTCTAGAGCAAAACAACACTTGTAATACCTTAATTATCAAAGTATAATTTAGCTCCTTGTACTATATATAGTTATAGCTAGTTGTGTATTGGATCTGACAGTGACAACTTTTTGAAAGAGTCCGAGCAACATAGAGATATAGTACAAGTCTTATGTTTTTCAGTAGATCTAAATATCATCCTGAGAAAACATTACTTAAGTAAGCAGCATTTTTAGTCAATTAAATTATTTTTACACATTAAGCTGCAGTTTTCAGGTCATAATTGCAAAGGGAAAAAAGGGGAATATTGTTAATATGGCTTATGCAAGTTTGATTTCTCTTAAGACGACGATAAAATCGGTCTTGATGACATCCAATTTGCCAATGCAATCTCTAATATGTGATCACAAAGAAGAACTTTGGGCTCTTCATGAAAAAGTTAGTTCCCTGGGAGTATTTCTCAACAACTTTGAGAAAAACAATGTTTCTGGGGAAATGACGGATTTTGAAGTACAGGTAAAAGAAGTTGCAAGTGCTATTGAATACACAATTCAACTGAGAGTAACAGAAATTGAAATGGCAAATAGTAAAAGTCAGAACAAAAGGACACGTCGAAACTTTCATCACAGCCTGCAACAAGTAGCAGTGGACATCGATCGTGTTAGGAAAGAGTCAACAAAGATTCGAGATAAAGGGAAACAAGCATCAGAAGAATCATTGGTTCAAGATTTTTCAAGTTCAGCAAATGATATTCTGAAGGTTAAGAACAGTATGGTTGGACGTGGTGATCAAAGGGAACGGTTGTTAGAAGATCTGACTAGAGGATACTCTGGTGAACCCAAAGTCATCCCAATCATTGGGATGGGGGGCATTGGCAAAACAACTTTAGCAATAGATGTTTACAATGATGCGCGCGTTCGTTCTCATTTTGATGTTTGTGCCTGGGCTACTCTTTCTCAACAGCACAATGTAAAGGAAATCTTGTTGAGCCTTCTGCGCTCTACAAATGGTGGCACATTTAACATGATTGATGAGGCAGAGTTAGCAGACATGCTGCATAAAAGGTTATATGGAAAGAGGTACTTAATTGTCATGGATGACATCTGGAGTAGTAAAGCGTGGGATGACGTGAGACGATGCTTTCCAATTCAGAACAAGGGGAGTCGAATACTGTTGACTACCCGTAACAATGAAGTGGCCTGTTATGCTAATACAGACAATCCTTCGTTGCAGATGAGCTTCATGGATCAAGATGAGAGTTGGAACCTTTTTAAAAGTGTAGCATTTGCAAATGAAGCATTACCATTACCATCTGAATTTGAGAATATTGGGAAGAAAATTGCACAGAAAAGCCACGGGTTACCACTAACTATTGTGGTGGTTGCGGGGCTTCTCAAGTCCAAAAAGATAATTGAAGATTGGGAAAGTGTTGCTAAAGATGTCAAGTCATTTGTCAATAATGATCCCAATGAACAATGTTCGCATGTTCTTGGCTTGAGTTACAATCACTTGACCAGTGATCTAAAAACATGTCTTCTGTATTTCGGAATTTTTCCAGAAGACACTGAGATTCCAACGAAGCATTTGAAGAGATTTTGGATGGCTGAGGGGTTCCTGAATTTTGAAAGTGACTTAGAAGGAGAAGCTGAGAAGTGTTTACAAGATCTTATCAACAGATGTCTAGTTCATGTCAGCAAGAAAAGTCGAGATGAAACAAAAATTATATCATGTAAGGTTCATGATCTAATATACGACTTGTGCTTGAGACAAGTTCAAAGAGGAAACCTTTTTATCATGAACGACATTCTGTTTGAAAATTCCGATGAAAAGAAAGCTCAAATCAATGATTTTGTATTCGATTGTGATCCAAATCATGTTCCTTCAGTATGCCAATCTCTCAGTAGGCATAATATGCAGCCTTTTAAGCACTGGACCGGTGACAAAATTGATAAATTTCCCTATGGTCTTTATAGGGCCCTTCTTACCCCTGGACATCATCAGTTGAGAGAAGATGACAACAACAATCTTTTGAAACGAACTCGCTCTATTTTCTTTTCCGGTCATTATTTTTCAACTTTTATTCTCAAATCAGAGCTTATTCATTTCAAATTACTCAAAATCTTGGACTTGGCACACAAGGCGATTTATAGTTTCCCTCTACAGATACTAAGCCTCATCTGGTTGAGGTACCTAGCATTACGCTGCCATGAGAATTTCGACATACCTCCAGAAATTTGCAGGTTATGGAATCTGCAGACATTCATTGTTAGAGGGTATACTCTACCGTATATAACTTTTCCGGAGCAAATTTGGGGACTAATGCAATTAAGGTATCTGAAACTGCAAAAATTTCATTTACCAAATCAACCAAGTGTATCTGTTGACAAAGCAAGACACATGAGTTTTTCAAATATACAATCTATTTCTTACCTATCTCCACTTTGTTGCACGAAGGAAGTTCTTTCGGGGATTCAGAATGTTAAAAAAATAGGATTCAATGGAGATCAAGATGACTATGAAAGTTTTCAGAAATCTGGACATTTCAACAATCTTGTCATTCTGCAGCAACTTGAAACATTGAGTGTAAGAAATATGTATGATTGGAGTCTGGTGACCATTCCAACAACACTCAAGAAGTTGAAGTTGTACAGAACTTATCTAAGTTGGTCGTACTTGGACATCATCGCGGAGTTGCCTAATCTTGAGGTGTTGAAGCTGATGTTTAATGCTTGTCGTGGCAAAGAGTGGGATCCAAATGTTAGTGTATTTACTCAATTGAAGCTTTTGCTAATTGAAGTAAATTCTCTCAAGTCCTGGAAAGCTACAAATGACAATTTTCCTGTCCTTGAACGCCTCGTGCTTCGTTCTAGCTATCATTTGAAAAAGATACCCATTGAGTTTGCAGATATCAACACATTACAACTGATTGAGTTAGATAGTTGTCTTCCCATACTTGCGGAATCTGCTGCACGAATTCAACAAGAACAACAAGACCTCGGAAACGACCCCGTGGATGTCCGTATCATAACATCCAGGTGCGGAAATAGTATAACTAATCTCAATATTACTAATACACCTTATTCAGTAGTACTATACTTATCTATTGTTGTTATTACACATAACATTTGAATGTCACAATTATTATCTTGCTTGTGTAAACAAAAGATGTTAACTGAAATACCTAACAAAATAGTTCCACAATTAATCAATGACCTTCTAATTATCACTATTAGAAATAATTATTTATTAGCTTATATATTGCTTTTAATTTTTTTTTACTTATACGAGATTTGATTGTCTTGCAGGTACTTTATTGGTTGAATGGGAAAGTTTTATCTTCTCCAGATATTCATCTTCTGATAAACGGATCAAATTTCAATTTAGCAATTTAGTCAGAAAATCTAAACATGCTCCAGCAAGATTATTAGCGGAAAGGTATAATTATTTTTCTTTTTTATTTGCATGTGAGTCATATGTAGTATTACTTGAATTTTATTGTAAGAATTTGACAAGAGTTTCAAGTAATGTAAATTTTATATCAAAAGCTCAAATCTGAAATTGCTAAAAGGTTTTTTTTTTTTTTTTAATGTAAAACTTAATGGGGCATTGGTTTGACTTATATAACTAATCTCAATATTACTAATACACTTTATTCAGTATTATTCTTAATTATAATTTCCTATTCTTGATTATTACACATAACATTTGAATGATCAATTATTATCTTACTTGTGCAAACAAAAGATATTGCAGATTACTTAATAAAACCTGATTTGCTAGACTTTAATGTGGGTTCTGATATGAGTGTGGAAGAAGTCGAATCCTTTCTAATCTAAATTTAAGATTCAGGGGATTTGCCTAAACTTAACTGAAATACCAACAAAATAGTTCTACAAATTAATCAATGAGCTTCTATTTATCACAATTAAAAATAATTATTTTATAAAAGCATAATAATCTTATTTAAAATCAAGAAAAGAAATATAATTAATTTCCACTTTCAAATCAATTAATTTGTCAAATGTACCTCAATATTCTTATAATATTTCTGAGAAGGCCCTACCTAAATGTCACGATCCAATTTAGGAACATGACCGGTGCTAAGGGGGAGAATCCCAAAGCAAGCTTTACCAAAAGTCTATAGAAAATAGGGTAGAGTTTCCTTTGTTTTTGGGTCTGTCCTGAATTTTTCCTGTCTCAGAAATCCATAACACAACTAATAACAACTAAAAATTATAACATAATATCCATCGATGATTTAATTGTCACGCAATAATACCAATTCATCTCCTCCAAGTATGAAATAGAAGTTCAAGACTAGTCACTTGACTATAATACGAAGGAATAATCAAGACTCAACTAAAAGGAATGATTAATGGAGCGACTCTAAGAGTTTTTAAAGAACTAAATAAACCATAGCAATCCAATAAGTCTCTTGTCACGTGAAGCAATGCGAGGCTCACCAGATACTATCAATCCACACTCTCTAATTAATGAAATCTTCTCCAATGTCACATGAATTCTCTGTAAAAACATTTAGCGAGGAATGAGACGCTAGCTCAATGAGTAATAATACTTAACCACGACAATTTTTTAGAAGGACAAGTCAGAAAACATGCTAGTATGTTAATCAACATAATGAAATCAATGTCCTTTCAGAAACGGTAACAACATTCAATCTTATTTATCTCATGTAAGCAAAATCAATGTAAACTTTTAGAAACAAACTTAAAAAACACTCTCATATCAATCTTATATATTTGGGAGGTTCCCAAGGATGAATCATATAAATAGTGTGGCCTTATCTTTAAGAAGTAACCAGTAACGGTGAACTCCTCATAAGGAGTTAAATATTCATAATGATAGATCCCTACTCGAGGGATATCGTAATGGTATGGTAGTTCTACCTTCCCACTAGCAAGGGCTTTATCGGTAATTTGTAACTACAAGGTGCACTAGGTCTAGGAACCTGCCATTAGCTACGGGATTCATCAAGGTCTACTCTCATTTTTACCTTTCTTATACTCGGTAGAAGCATTTCAAAATCGAACAAAGCATTTAAGTCTTATCAAATCATATTATTTCAAAGTTTAACAATCACATGTCAAAAATAACATTTCTCAAATAAGTGTAAAACTCTTTCAATAACGATAATCATATCTTATAAAAATGAGATCATCTCAAATAATCTTTTTAGTATCATATCAAGTAAAAGACTTGTCCCACATGCAAGTTCAAAACATTCGATAACACATTTACTTTATAAACCATGTAAAAATCATGAAATACAAATTGTGGTAA
The DNA here is from genome assembly GCA_036250505.1 of Solanum acaule. Lineage (NCBI taxonomy): Eukaryota > Viridiplantae > Streptophyta > Magnoliopsida > Solanales > Solanaceae > Solanum > Solanum acaule. Next base: position 3,366 of record JAJOOR010022028.1, on the reverse strand, counting down.
GATTACTACTCACAATACTCGTGTTGAAATACCAAACTTGTCACCTCAAGCAAAATGTATGTCCTCCCTTCAATCAATCTATAATCACATCATATCGATCTCATGTTAAAATCTCATTTAAATTAATTCATACCCAACCCTCGGGTTTCATGATTAACTCTTCATTTGTCAAATCATATCTATTCATGCTATGAATAAATAATAAGTTCAACCTACTTATACGATTTGTTCATCCCATTCCTTACCGAGAAGTATACTAAACTAGTGCTTAAGATCAAGAAACAACCCATTGCCAATTGTTTACTAACGATATCAAAATTATCTTTGTACACAAAAACAAAAATTCATGATCATAACTCAAGTAAAATTTATTAACCAAATATTGACCTTTCTACAGAATGAGAAGCAAATGCGGAGTTGAAACTTGTTCAAAAGTTGTCGCAATATGATGTTATAAGTAGTTACCCGCTACTGTTGTGCTGCTTGAAATTGTAGTTCTTTACCCAATTAAAACTTTTAATACTATAATATTTTTCTATCATCTTGGACTTGAAGCTATATATATGTTGCTTCTTCTTCCGCATAATCTTTTAAAACCCTTTTTTTCTGCCGCGTCTTCTTTTTTTAAAAGTTGATGACTAACTTGTCCTTAATTAAATATGGGGTATTACACTAAGCATCATCTTTAAGAGTCAAATGTGACTCCATCTAGACATTAGAAATAGAGCCACCACATTTATTTCCTTTTTTTTTTTTTATGAATTTTGATACTCAGGGGCCCGACATTCAATTTTTCAGTGACCTTTCAGGCCATAATGATGACAGTGATCGACTTTGCCTCTTGAAGGATTATTTTGAGAACCCATATTGTTCTCTCTTTTGTTATGATCACCGCTTCCACACTTATTATATCGTCTTTTGTTCTTTTCACGCTCACACACAATATAATGGCTTCGATTATTTTATCTTATTTCAGACTGGTTGTGTGCTTCTACTGCATTTCTTTCGATAATGGAGCAATTTCAGTGGGACAGGCTTCATGATTTCTTTTTAAAAGAGCATTATGTTGTTCAATCACGAAAAGACATGAGATCCTTTCAAAGTATTTCTGAAAATCCTTTTCACGGTATTGCTAGAGTAATATGACAATTGAAGCATGGAAAGTAGTTGGTGTCTTTTCCAACATATCCTCATCTTTTATAGTTTCTCCAAATAATTGCAATTGGGAAGTGATTCTAAAATAAAGTCGTATTATACTCTACTACGATTTTAAAATCTTGAAATCATAAGTGAATCAACTCATAACGAACCTTTGGCAATACCGTTACCTTAAGATGGTCTTACCTTCCCACAATTTAAATGGATCTTTCACTGTCAAGTATTCGACCTTCACGCTATCATCAAGATGATGAAAGCGAAGGAAAATCACATCCTTTGCTTTATCCTGACTTGACACTTCGTTTTCTTCAATTATAGTATCACCAAGACCCTTAGCGTTAAGGTAAATTTCAGTATCATGTATCCATGACAAATAATTCTTTCCAAAAATGTCAAGTGCCACAAATTCAAACTTTAATAAATTTGACATGATTAAAACTATCATAAATAGTTGAGTTACTATCAAGATGTTAGTTTCTTTATAATAAATGGTAAATTAATGTTTCAAAAATAATAAAGTATAATATGAGTATAAAATATATTGTTGGAATATTGACCCCTAAATTTGCCTAAGGAACGGGTATATTTAATCTGTTCCTTTACTGATTACAACAACTATGCTATGTAAAGCAAAAAAAGTAATGGCACAATACTTAATTGTGAAGAACCCTCAACTCATAAAGGGTAAAAAAAACCATGACCTACACCTATGTAAGGATTTAACTCAACTTCATTAACTCTAAGCCTCAACAAAAGATTACAAACTTATGTAACCTAAGGAACCATAAACTCTAATTCATAGGCGCCAACAACCAACTAAATTGTCGACCCTACTTCAAGATATCTCAAATTAACAAACATTCAAAAACACATATTATAGATTCTTCAAAAACCGAGCAAAATGTTACATGCCAAGATTCAGAAATTATACGGCACCAAGTTGGATTGTGAGAGAATTGTGTAATCAATCATTAAATTGAATATTGACTGAATAAAGAAGAATAAAGTCTACGATTTCTACGTAAATGGTAAAAGATAAATACAAGGTCCCAGGAAGCTATTTGCCTCTAATTAACCATATGTATATTCTCAACAAGCAAAAATAAATAAGGGAAACTCTCAGGCAGTGAAAATGGAAAGATGGTACTTCCTCAGCTGGAACATAGACTTCCCCAGAAACTGCCTACCTGTAGCGACTTCATTCAGAATTTCGTATTAAATCTCTTCTGTTAGCGCCACAAAGCTACTGAATCCCAACACAGTCCGCAACATAAAACCCTGCAAGATTTTCAGTATCTATGAGCACCTAGTATTTCAAGGTAACATATACAACTTGATGGTTCTAAGTGGTTCGCAATTGATGAATTGAAAACAGATTAAATGGGGCGTTCCTCACGCACATACAAAAAGATCCGAAGTCCAATAGCTAGAGAAAATGTTTATTTTTGAATCTTTATTTTCTCTTCCTCTATTTATTTATATGTTTGAACTTTGAATCTATAATTTCATATCATGTATATTGTTCCTTAGGCAGATGTTGCATATATTATGTTAATCAGAGATTTCGTATCTAGTCAGCAAATCTCAATAGTGGCAGCTTTTTCAATTTCAAATGTGAGGCCAATAAGGAACGCCAATTTCACTTGTGTAACTACAATCAAGAGTAAGCAGAAATATCAAACAGAATCTGCAGAAACAATTTGTGTGTGTGTGTGTGAGAGAGAGAGGGGGGGAAGAAATGGTCATATCATATTCTCATTCTATTGTTCCATGGACGACGATATATATTAATGACTTCAGTGAAGCCACAGCCCAAACAAAACACTCAAAGCAAGCGACTTTGAACAATGAGTCTGATTGCACCAGTGCCACTGTAAGATAACTCAAAAACAACAGTAAATCCATTTTGTGTGTAACTTCTTAGGGGATCAAAACACAACTCATTCCCAGTCTAACCTTACCTCTATATTACCTACTGTCCCCTTCCCCACACACACACACATGCACAAAGAAACTCCTGGATCAAATAGCTTGCTGGGTCCCCATTTCACCAATTGTTTCATTCTCTTCCTAGCTTACAAGTTCAATGCAATGAATGCAGCGAGTTAAGCAAACTTTTAACAGCAAAACCAATGAAAGATTAAATAAATGGCACAAACCTAGGAAGAACCTCACACAACAGATTATCAACTTAATGCATACAATCAG
>JAJOOR010022023.1:0-11287 GCA_036250505.1 Solanum acaule | reverse complement strand
AGACTGACTCTTCTCTTTCCAAAAGTGGAATGCTTCTTTTATGCCATTATCTTCCTGCCAAACCAACTAGTTCGATCCAACCCAGCGGACTTAGAGCAAGAAATGCGTACCGATATTTTATCAATTCCTCCCTTGTCAGCTTTCACTAAGCCCGATTATCATTGCCAGGGTCATTATAATTTATTATTTTGCATAGCCGGGAGATGTCCCTTAGGGATGGCAATGGGGCGGTGTGGGGCGAGCTTAACCCGCAAAATTTTCAATCCGTCCTGCCCCGCATAACAACTTTTTTCATTTTCAACCCGCCCCACATAATTTTTATAATATTTTCTTTTTTTAGTTAAGTTTGATACTAAAAATAAAATTCATAAAAATAAATTCATTTTTTCATTAAGTTGTATTAATTTAATAGGATGACTTCAAAGATATATTTTTTAGAGGTCAATTGGAAAACATGTAAGAAATTGTATTATTTTTTATTGAACCATTTTCATTTAATATCTTGAATATTTTAGTAGCTTTAAAGAAGTTATCTTAAGAAATTATGTTCTATCACTCTTATTAATGTAAAAAGTTAAAATTAAGTTTGAACCCCCATAAAATCACATATACCCGCAACCCGCCCCGCCCCACATTAGTTTTTTTTAAAAAACCACTTCAACCCGCCCCGCATCCGCACCGCCCCATTACCATCCCTAATGTCCCTGTGCTTAGTCTAGACATGTGCATGTGTTTTTTGACAGTATTACGGTTATATAATAACTGTTTTGAAACCTTTGATGTTTCACTTTATGGTTCCACATTCACGATTAGGCCAATATGCCATATGATTTCAGTCTTAAAATTGATAAACTTCGCGTATCATGATTACATGTTTATGGGTACTTGGGTAGAAATGTTAAGACGGTCCACTCGATGATAGGTGTAAGGCAGTTGGTGATGCACTTGTCCAGAATTGAGATGACACCCTATATCAACCTTTTCGTGGTGAGATGTTGGTATAAAATTGTTTTGTGAAGACTATATGTCGATAATAATACAATCTTCTTCCCTCCAAGTTGTTTCATGCTTTACTTGTGAAATGTAGACCAGAAGATTTTTGGTCCTTTGACATGCTCCATCAAACACACCAGAACCAAGAAATGTGCTTCTAAGAGCAAGAAAATATATCGATGCACTAACATGAACTTTATAGCATTCAAAGCATCTAGGAATCAAAACTTAACACAATGCAGCTTAATTCTAAAAAGCAACGACAAGAAATGTTCCCTTGTTGCTTCACATTCAGCAGTTTTCATCATTGACATCTCATTTTTTAGCTGAAATAGCTGGTCTCTACAGATTAAATTGGGATAAAAGAAGGAACATATAACTTAAAGAGAAGGAGAAGGAAACACTCCCTTCATCAATAATAATATTTCAAGTTCACAGAAAAAAAATGCTTCTGCCAAAAGCATAATGAACAAACATAGAAGACTGGGAGAAGGGGGAATTCCAAAGTTAGCTTAAGTTACTATACAAGTTGATTATATCAACCTATACTCAGGATTCTTGGAGGTGAGAGAGGAGACACATTTCCACACTTAATCGTTTGGATTCCCAAGGCACCCATAAAAGTTTCTTAATTTGCAGTGAGGAGCGATTCAGATAGCTGAGAATTTGAGGAAGAGAATTACTTGTGTTAGTAGGTGCTATATGTGTAAATGTTCGGATGAAGAAATTGATCATTTAGTGCATTTTAAAGTGGCAACAGGTCCGTGGAGAGTGGTCAGGTACAGTTAGATGTGTTGCACAGCTGAGCTGGTAAAAGTAGGATAAGAAGACAAAAGGCATGGGAGGTTGTACCACTAGCTCTTATGTGGGTCGTATGGAGGGCAAGCAATAGGAGAGCATATAAGGAAATTGAAACTGATTTGTGCATACGAGGAGTAACCTATTGCCTTTGATTGCTTTTTGGTGCACCCTTGAGATACCTATTTGTATAGATGACTGGGTATCTTTCGCAGAGAATCATGTTTTTGGTGTAAATTCTTACTTTTTGATATATCTCTTGTATATGGGAAGCTTTCCTCAGTATAAATTAAATTATCTACCCAAAAAAAAAACACCAAATTTCAAGGATTAATAACTTGATAAAAGGACAAAACCAAAATACCTGCAGCCTAAGGTAAGCAAAGGTCGGAGTTTCCAGAAGGTGGATCAACTTATCCAGTTGGACTAAGAACTTCACATTGATGTCTTCTTCAACCAACAGATGGATAACAGAACTTGCATGTTGATAAGCCTGTAGGGAAATCCCAAACAGAAATAAGGACGAAGATTTGTTCAGTTCAAAAAGAGAAAGAGGTGAAAAGGCTTGAGTAAGACAAGTGAAAGTTCTAGCTTACCTGTTATCTCAAAAGAGAAAAGAGTTACTATCTCAAAAAGAGTTCTAGCTTACCTGAGCTAATAGGCAGAGGCTGATTATTGCCATTGGAGAATGGCACCATGATGCATACAAGGAAAGAAATAAGTTCTTCCCATCAGCATTGACCAGCGATTGTTTAAGAAGATCTCGAAGGTCAGACAACTCAGATGCAGTAAGCAAAATCAAGTTTAAGGCCTGAAATAGAAATAAGCAGATGCTCAGCCTTTTCTTTGAGCATTGGAGATGAAAAACCGACCCGAGGAGAGCGTCATATTTCTAAGTTCTCTAATATGTTTTTTGATAAGTTTCTCCAATAAGTTATACTTAACAAATCATAGTAACTGTCACTAACTATTTCGCCCCATTTGTCAGAATCAAGTTAAGTCTCCTGCTAAATAATATGTCAGAAGTGAAACCTGAACCATGATAGATGCAAAATCCAAATCTGATTCCCCTTCAAGTATGGTAGACAGTTCACGATAAACTCTTTCAGCATCTAGAAGGACACACAGCCGACGAATTATCAAAGCTCCACGTCTGAGAGGAAAATTAAAGGTAAGATCTCAACAGAAAAGGACCTCAACAATGAAAAGACACAAATATCGCATCACCCAAAAATGAACAGAAGAAGAACATTTACTTCTCCAGGAGTGAGTGATCAAGCTGAAAGTTGTGAACCAGGAACACAACAAGCTGCCGGAAGTGTTGAGGGTCTTCAGCTATACATGCATGCACCTTGAGCACCAAAAGAACTACCTGAAAAAGAATCAACACACTCAACATATAAGTGGGAAATTCTTTATACAACCGCAACCCACAAAATAGCAGATGTGAAGATTCAATCAAGCATATTATCTTTATAATTTAAGCACCTAAAAATGTTCCCAGCAACATCAATCATAACCGAAAAACCCCACCCTCATTTCTCCACTCCCTTGCAAATAAATCCCCTTCCGACTAAAGGAGGTTGACCATGGATCAAAACCAGTAATACAATGGTCTTTATCTTTAACTTTCTTAAAAGTAGGGGTTATCTGGATTAAGATGAAATATGAGAGATGGGCAATTATCAGAATATGTAGTTCACTAAACTTAAAACTACAAAGGATTAACCAGATCAAGAATGAGTTCAACTTGCATTCCTTCATCAGATAGGAAGATATTCATAGCAATAAACTAAAAAGTAACAGCCAAACGTTACCTAGTAGAAAAGTTGAAGTATAGGAAGACAATCAGCAGGCTTTTGATTTATTGCAGAAAACGGAAAATATTTGCAAGGCTTGAAGCAATACCAAATAATGCTGGTGTATTAAAACTTCATAAAACATGAGGATCAGAGACGATGTAGAAAAAGCTAATTGGCTGTTATGTGTAACACTGATATCACGAAGGGCCAAGAAAAATATCAAAAGAGAAAAAGGAAAGGAACCACTTGTAATATCAAAAGTTTTAAAACTAAATTACATCAGGGTACCAAACCAAGGGAAAGCCCATAGATACAGCTAAAAGTTGAGTTTCAAAAGCCAACCAAGGACAAAAAAATCAGAAAAGAAACACAAGGTTGTCACGGCCAGGTCCATCACAAAAGTACTGTGAAATATAACTTGTGTTGATCATAACTGTGAACCTAGTGACATCATCTAGGCAAACTACATCATCTTAAGCAGAGCAAAGGAGTAGGAAGTACCTCATCGGAGGGGTCAGACAGCGCCTTTAGAAGAGTTTCAAGGACATCGTTAAGAAAAACTAAGACCTGTCTCAAAAATAAAAAGAATGAACACCTACATTGATAAGCATTCAGGAACCACAGAAATGTAAGCAAATATGAATGAAAACAATTATTGATAGACTGATAAAACAATATATTTGCAAAATAAGGATATTATCAAAGAAAATGTTCACACACAACATACATCATATTACTTCTGAAAGTTCAAACAAACATGGAAAATATTTTTGCATAACAAGATCACAAAAGCAAAAAATTTATCTAACAATCAAATGGTACAAGATGACTACATAATCTAGTCTTCCACTCTCCTGCACTTCATCCTCCTAGAAGAAAGAAGAGAGATAACTAGCAAGACAAGTACAGAGGCTTTTCTCCAACTGAACATAAAGGAATGGCCCATGCTAAACATATTGAATACGTTCAGCAATGGAAGTTAATGTTCTGAAGAAAAGAAAGAAATATAAGTTTCAGATATCAGTAATGCAGCTTTCTAGTAGAAAGTCTTTGAAATTCCTATGACTACCCACGTTAGGTATCCACGTGCATAAAGTAGTGTAAATAATAGATATTAAGCAAAAATCAACTTACATAACCTCCATCATGACCATGACAGAGCTTTAATCATCATGCAATAAGAAAAAAAAGAACGGATCATGTAATTGAAACTTTCAGTTTTACCTCCGAGCGATGTCTATTTAACAGGGTTGACATCCAATGCAATGCTTCAATACGTGTTGCCTCCCATTCACTGGACATCTGCCTGATAAACCGATACGACAAAGTTTATAAGAAATCTAGATAACATACATCATGAAAGCCACTTCCATACAACCTCTTTGATTTCTGACAGTAAATGTAACATCAAGGGAAAACTATTTCAAAATATCAAAACCTATATTCCCTCTTTAACTTCATACCTCATAGCAATGGAGAGGATTGCTCCTACATCGAATCCCTCGGCTGGATCAGCCTCAATTCCTCGAAGTTCTTCATTCGTTTCACGAGCAACCTGATTAGAGAAAACAGAGAATAGTTAAAGAGCAAAATGAAGATACAGAAGGAAGAACAAGCACAAACATCAAAAAGAAAATGGCATGAGTAGGGAATAAAGTAAAGTACAACAATTATAAGACAGTATGCTTACAACTCGTATTTTCTCTTCCTTATCAGATATACAGGGCAAAATTGCTCCCAGAATGTCAGCATAATAAGGCACAAGCTGATCTCCACCAAGTTTCACAAACTCATTTATCTGCAGAGCAAAGCACTATATTAGAATGGATATGATAAGTTGAAGCAAGTAGCGAACAATTAACTATTATATACCAAAGAAAGCCCAGCTAGGGGAAGTATCAAATTCATATCAATAGAAAATGAAGCTAACAATGACAAGGTGCATGATGATCCAGGCATGTCAAGATCCTTACCCAAGTTATAGCAGTCAGCCTAGTAAATTCATCCTGCGAGCCTGCCCTTTGTACCAGTATTTCTGCCATGCGACCATAATCTACAGACTGGAAAGCAGTACTACCTTTAAAAATTAATCTAGAAAAAAGAGATAATAATTTCCTTTTTTATCATATCTATGATTTACTCAAAAAAGAGTTCACTTCTATTTTCCATTTCTGATTTTTCGAAAGAAAAAAAAAATCTTACTTCGAAAGGATGGAGACACAAAACCATAGGAAAAGATACCCCTACCATGTATAAATCAAAAGTCAAGCACAACTTCCAAAAGATTATTGATATCCACACAGTAGACATTTTTTGCATCATCATCACTCAAGTCTCAACTAGGCCATTATTAAAATCAAGAACTACACATTTGATTCTTTTTTTCATCTGACATTGGGTATCCATCCACGTGGATAAAGTAGTGTAGTTCCTATGTAGAAAATCTTTGAAATACAACAGTTTAACAATCCACATGGGGCAGCAGTAATCTTACTGGAGAATTCTTAATCTCTTGTAAAAACTCAGAGAGTGCAGAATCAGCCTGTTGTCTAATTTCATGGCTATTATCACTCAGCATATTAAATAATCCTGCAGTAGATCAATCAAAGTAAGACCACAATGATTTGCAAAAAAGGACATTGAATCGCACAGGGCTCTTTACACTTGATATACAGGCACTAACCATCAAGAAAATCAGGAAGAAAACCAAGCATATCTATATCTGGAACACTGTCTAAAACTGTGATCCACCCAACAAGAAATTGGCGAACATAAGGATTGAGGACATTCATTCGTTCTCTCAACAATGGAATAAATTCTTCAATGCTGCATAAGAAACAAAATTATCAATTCAATGCTGTTTCCATTAAGACTCATCAACCAGAAAAAAGTAAATTCATTCCAGTTGAAGATATTAGTGGTGTTACAGCTCACCTGAATTGATCACTATCTGTGACAATGTCCTGCATCCCACAAAAGTTGCAAAACTATTAATAATTTATCAGATGAAATATCAAATGTGTGCACATCTTTCGATTAAAACAAATGATCATTTTTGGAGAGAAAAGACCGGCACTCCCATGTCAACAAATGTCCAGTCCTTCAGGCGAACACAACACATGTGAATGACAATAACTAAGAATAAGTAAAATGAGAGAAAAGAAAGAAGCCAAGTAAATCTACCCATAATTAACTATACTATTCTAACTACTCTCAACAACCACAACCATTTAAAGTCCTCATCTTCAATCCACAAAAACCCTCAATCCCATGTTGATATTACATGCCAATTTCTCTATCCTTGGATATATTTCATTTTTAGTCTTTCAACTAACCCTTCGCTCTATAGTCTTGCAATATCAAGTAGTACAACATCCAATGACAGGAAGAACTATTAGTTTTACCTTCACAAGCCTATCTAAAAGATGAGCAGCACTTTGCACATTAGCATCTGAGTCTGCTGAAAGCTTACATAATGCATCAAAGATCTGGTTGAAGAACACAATGAAATCTCCTCTTACGACCTGCAAAAGTAGCACAGTTGAAGTCAGAAAGAAAAAGAAAAAGCAAAAAAATTAGTATGCAGAGTACAAATTATATCTCACCTTTGCTATATTATACAGAGCTTCACATGCATAATAACGCACTCTGCTATCTTGATCCGAGAAAGAATTTAAGACTGGCGGCACAATTTGCTGAAACATCACATCGCAGGGTGTAAATTGCATATTGAGAAGGAAGTTGTGGAATACTTGGTATAATACAAAAAAGTTTAACAGCGCCAGTAACACAATTACCAACCTTTCCAGATCAATCAAATCACAACAACAAATCTAATAATCATGTTGAAAAAGAAGATTAAGAGAGTAAAGTTGATTTGAATTATAAAACCCCAAAAGCATAACCAATATGAAACTTTTCTATTGCAGTTTACCAACAAAGAATGCCGAAAATCAAAGCCTTTCCTCGACTCTTGGCAGAGAAATAGCTTAGTCTACAGCAGAAGACACAAAGCATAGCTCTCTGACTACAGAATATAGAATTAGAAGATAAAATAGATTAATAAAAGCTCAGGAATACATGAAATAAAAGAAAAGACAATCTTATACCAGAGCCTTAAAGGTACTGCAAGCCCATATCTTTACCAAATCCTTTCTTTGAGGAGCAAGTCAACACCAACACAAAGCATAATGGAATATGCTCAACTTCACAATAGATAGATTAATTACTGATATAAGGCCAAAAAGTCATATATTTAGCCATCACTTGCCACACACTTCGTGCTTTTATTATCTCTTTGAGCATTGATTTTATGAAATACGGTTATGTTGGTTGTTTTTTATTTGTAGGACAAAAATGAAGGAATTTGAGCCAAAAGCGGATATATTAGAGCTTCGAAGGTGCAAGACCAAGTATGGTGATTAAAGTGAAAAAAAATCAAAGAAAACATAGTTAAAGCCACCGCAACGCGCCGTGCTATGTGGCCCGCGTTGCGGTAGCACTTGAGAAGCTCAATGGAACAAGAAAAAAGATCCACGGGCCAAATGTCTTGTCGCCCCTCGCTCATCTAGGCAGGCTGAGAGACAATAGTGTTTAAAAGTTTTAATGAAGGGTATTTCGTCCGGAGTTTTTAGGAACTCTATATATACATCACAAACACTATATTTTGAGGATTATCAAGCCTATGACACAAATTTGGAAAAAGAACAATATTTTCGTAGGTTTTCATTGTGTTATTTTCGTTTCTTTCATTGAACACGTGTTATTCATGAATTCTTTGCTTCGGAATCGAATAATGTGTGGCTAAACTCCTTAATTTTAAAGTTGTGGCGTTTACATGAAGGTTGTAGTTTGACAATCGTATGCTTATGAAGATTTTCTACTATTAAATTACTTATTTTTGCTTGAGCTTCATTATTTGATTGCTTGATCACCTTTCAAATACTATTTATGGCTCGTAAATTGGACTCAGTAGAGAGAATTTGCAAGCGTACTAAGAAAAAGAAGAGTTTGGTCGTGAACCTTATAGAAAAAGGGGATAGACTCACTAATGTAAATAGGAATACACCCACTAGCCTAGCTTAGTTGGTACAGATAAAATAGACATGCACTTCAGTATCGACTGACGATCATAAGGATATAGGTGTTAGGAATAATCGAGTAGTCTTAGAGTTATCGACATGATGCTCAATAAGTGATATCAACCTGCAACAAGTAACTCAAGAAGATAATTAAGCATATGATTGGATAATTCAACAAGATTATTAAATTGCCACATCCTTGGACACTTCTCTCATTTGAATTACATCAAACAATCGTCAGCTTGATAAAACATTTACAGTTATTTCTTAGTTAAATTTAGCATAGTAAAACATAACCCCCAGAATTGTTTGTTACTTACTGATTAGTTGAAGTAATAATTAAAATTAGACAATCAATCCGACAAGCCCTAGTGGGTACAATATCTGGACTCACATCATATATTACTTGTAAGGCCGCATACACTTGAACGGTCGACCACTAATAATATTTGCCTTGCACTTAAGCAAAACAGCATAGGGGATCATTAAGGCCCAGCTTTCTCAATATTTCCCACTAAAGTTCAGAAAAACTTCTTAGCAAAGCAAACTCGACATATTTTTTTTAAATTGTGGTACCAGGCCAGCTTGCGCTCACCAAGACTAATTCAACAAAGTACCAGTTACCTCCCACCAGCACATGTATATTAGGTAACTCTGTCCACCAAGGCTTGGCCAATTGAAAGAAATCACCTAGTGTTTTTGCCTCCGTTGGATTATGAAACTGAGACCTCATGGTTCTCAACCTACTTTAGTGACCACTAGGTGATGCCCTCAGGTGCATAAACTCAAGCATTTTTTTCCCATTAAAAATGACAACAATCCTTAAAAGTCAACTTTCAACCTTTTTTTTAATGAAGTAGATAAATATCATTAAAGAGCGTCATGAGGGATGTTATTAGCAAAAGTACACAAAAGAGTTAGCTCTATTACAACCTAAGATAAAATCAAAGAGCTAACAAAATCCAACAAAGTGTCAACATATTTGTTTACGGGAGACAAAAGAATCTAGCTAAGGAAGTTACGTAGACAACTAGCTTTTAGAGAGTGATTTGAAGTAGAGACCCCATCAAAACATTTGTGATTACTTTCACTCCGGACACTAAAAAATTATTGCTGGCATCATTCTGCACAACCTCTTGATGGCTTTATCAACTTTCTAGCAATCCATTCTGGGAGCACGTGAGGTATTAGTTGCCTTTCACGGTATATTGCCCCTCCTTGGAGTTTCCCCAAACCATTTTGTCTATGCGTTGCCCTTCACTTCTAAATCTGCTAGGGTGAGTAGATCATTGACTTCCCATTCATTCAAGTTTCTCCCAAATAAGGAGCTCCAAACATTGTTGTCTCTGCATTGACAAACAAAGCAGTCTTTATTGTTGGCAATCTGATAGAGTCCTGGATATGAAGCTTGTAAAGAAGTGTTGCCCAACCATCTAACTTTCCCGAATTTAACCTTACACCCATGGACAATTTTGAAGGATACATGCGAGAAGAAGGCCTCCTGGTAGCTATTGATGTTCTTCCAAAGGCCAACTCCACGAGTGTCTGAGCTCTTCTTTGAACACCAGTTGCTCATTCGACCAATGGGCAATTTCGAAGGATACACGTGGAAAGAAGGCCTCCTGGTAGCTACTGATGTGCTTCCAGAGGCCAACTCCATATAGTGTCTGAACTCTTCTTTGAAAACCAATTGCTCAGGGACAGGGTACCATATTTGCCATCTACTATCTCCTTCAAGAACCCTGCTTCATTTTGGCCATATCTCCATAACCATTTCATCAACATGTTTTTACTATGCAGTCTAAGATTTCTAATTCCCAACCCCCCTTGGGATTTAGGTTGAGTGACCTTGGAGGAAATTAATGTGATTGATTATTGTCTTCCCAAAGAAATATCCTCTTAAAGGTTGTCATTGTTCATCAAAGTAAGTCTACCCCCATTTATAGGTATTGTAACGGTCATGTAGTAAAATCTCTTTTCAACCTTCTCAATGACATATTCCAAATTTCAGTTGACTTGAATTTAGCACCTAAAGGAAGTCCAAGATAGGTAGTGGGGAAGGATCTTGTCTAGCAACATAAGATCTCTACCAACTCCTCAAGATTGTGAATCATATTGACCGGGTATATATATATATATATATATATATATATATATATTTATTTTTATTTTTTTTACAAAGGTAACAGTCTTGTGTATAAATCTTCAGCACTACAGGCTGGGATCCCAAATTTACATCATGGAGCTACATACAGTTGAGTATACTCAACAAATCTAAACTAGATCCTACTTAATCTTATAAAGAACCTAGAATATGTATAATAGCTATAGGATCATCTATGTGAGAAATATATACGAAAAATATTATTGAATTGTGTATCTAAATAGTTACATTGAGACCCTATTTATAGACACTACATTGGAATCCTTTTCCAACTAGGATTCCTATTCCTATTCCTATTCCTATTTCTATTCAAAGTCGGAAATACTTATTTCTATTCTAACACTCCCCCTCAAGCTGGTGCATACAAATCATATGTACCTAGCTTGTTACAGATGTAATTAATACGAGGACATGTGAGGGACTTGGTGAAGATATCTGCAAGCTGATCA
>JAJOOR010022021.1:0-10497 GCA_036250505.1 Solanum acaule | reverse complement strand
GTCTTTAGTTTCAGTTTTGCTAGACCTAGTTGGGGCATGTCCCAACATTTCTAGTCAGTTTAGAGGCTTATTTCAGACATAGTTAGATTCAACTTAGTATTTTGAGTTTGATATTTCTTTTGTATTAAACTCTCAGATTTGATATATATTCAGTTATAGTATATGGGTATTCCCCATCTTTTCAGATTTATTTACGAATTAGCTTCCGCATCAGTTTATTATCTTTAGTATGCTCATGATCATGCCAGCAGGGTTAGCTTGGGATCACTTGTGGTCCTAGGTCCCGTGTCCGCGTCTTGGGGGTAGCTCGGGGTGTGACAATGACAATTTAGATATTTTGTCCACCTTTAAAGGTATAGAAACATCTAGAAAACTATGGTCTACTCGTGTTCATTTCTCTTCTACATTTCTCTTACCCGAGTAGTTCTTCCATGGTAACGCTTCAGATGTTGCGATTCTAGGTCAGTTTTCTCAATCTTTGCCCTTACGGTTCTCAATTTCAAAGCTTTCAAAAAACTTATTCTTTCAGTTCTCTTACTTTTCACTGTTGGGTGTTCCAAATCAATTAAGATCCTGAATAAAGTAACATTCAAGGTAAGTATTCATGGAATTGGGTATATTTCTTCTTCCTCCTGAATTTCATAGACCATATATATTTCTTGATGTGAGCCAATAACTCTAGAATATATGAATAGCAGACAGAGATGGGTCTTATATTCTTGAAATTTCTTGTAAAAGAGTTAGAGAGCCTGGGAAAACTTGCTCCGACGTGCGTATCAATTCTTTAATTGCCTTGGGTTTTCAATTATTCTTTCTCGTGATTAATTAAATGTTCATATTGCTCCATTGAGGTTCATATTGCTGTTTCAGTTGGTTGAATGAACCCTAGCCTACTTTGTGTTAGCTATCTACACTAACACACCTCTTAAAATTACACACAGAACCCATAGGCAACACAAACATGCTCATTGACCTTTTCCCCCAACACCTTATAATTGAGATAAATGATTAGGATAAATAACTGATGTACTGTTTATTGTAGCAACATCAAATTTAAAACTCTCTGTGTATGTCGTAACTTGAAGCTAGCAATATCTTTTGATGACATACTATCCTAAATTACTCCTACATTTATACAGTTTGCTATTGGAAGTCACTTGCGCTAGGAAATATGAAGTTCTTAGCTTTAATCTATCACTTGCTTTGTTGTTTTAAGTTATTTTTTAGTTTATTGCACTGAGAGTTACTTACATTTTGAAAATTGTTGTTCTTAAGCTCTCACCAATTATTTACTTGGCGTTCACTTTGTGACTACAGATTCATTGAGAAATGTCGACAAGATAATTTGAAATAGCTACTACGACATCGCGGTAAGGCATCAAACAATGACACTTGAGTTTACCTAAATTACTCACCAAATCAATAAGATCCTGACAAACTTTATACAAATTTTTATTTATTTCAGTTGAAGTTGTCTACAAGTTTGCAATTAACATGAGGGTCTATCTGTTAAATTTTTTCCTAGATGAAACATACGTATTTTTTAATGTTAATTTATAGCTCTCTGATTTTTATTTTTGCACTCAGTTTTAGACTTCTTTAGTTGACGATTGGTGTTTACTTGGTTTTTGAAGGTATTTCAAAACACCTCTTTGTTATGTGGTTTCTGGGATAGCAAAGGTTGGCTACTAAGCTAGGTATGTATCTCCAACACGTTTGATTTGAAGTGCTAGATGAAGAAAGGCTTTGGATTTTGAAGCTCCCAAATGGAGTTATGTGTCATTATTCATTGTGGAGAAAAATGTCAATGAGCTGCCAAAGTTGGAAAACAATTGTCAAAGAATGGGAAGGCCCAAGAATTAGCTCTGCAACATTTTCTAAAAACTGTAAGTTCTTGAAATCATATGAGTATCTTTCATCTTTTCTTAATATTTTTTCAAGGTTTTTCATTCCTGCATCTAGCTGTGGTTTGTTGTGGTTTACTGTGTTTAGGTGATTACACTTATTGTTATTATTATGGTTCCTTGCATATATGCTCCACATTACTTTGTTAAAAGCATAGATAGGTAATGGAATTGTTCTACATCACTGTCGTGTAAGAGTAAGTGTACTAACCAAAAGGGCACTATGCATTATTACATCAAGGGCGTGATAAGAATCTTATAATATGAGGTACCTAAATGTATTGGTATTTTATGAGGCACCTAAATGTATTGATATTTTTTGTCGTATCTTTATATGGAAGGACGCGAGTAACTGTTACATGTGTTGAGCTTTTCATTTAATGTTTAAGGTATATTTCAAATTGGAACCCTTGTGCTGCTTCTTTCTTCCATATTTTCCCAAGCAAGTAAAATTCATTTTCGTAACCTTTGGTGTTCGAAATTGGATTTGAAACTTTATCATCCTCAAAGATTTCTGTCTTAAGTATTTGAGTTTTTAAATGAATGGTTTCAGATGGACAAAAAGGCTGAAAATAACTTTTGGAGAGGTATTTATTTTCAATCTCCCAAGTGACCAAGTCTTTGTAGTATTATAATAACTAAGGTGATGGTACATAACAGATAATGCTATTCTAAATGATTGATGATAATTATAAACGTTCTAGAGATTGTACACAAATCATTTAGTTAGAGGCATCTAAACTACGAGATATATGTCTACTATTCAATAAGAGGGAGTTCTACCAGGTGAATCAGGCATGTCTGCCTCGACATAAATGAGGGAAAATTGGTAATTCCTGTCTGTCAAGGTGAACTCTCGATGATTTAAGCTCTTGTCACGTGTATTGCCTCACACACTCATCTATTTTTCTTATGATTTTTGTTTGCTTCCTCGCATCTTCACTGTGCATGCCTCTTATCTATTATCCAAAGGAGCTCGCTCCGTCCATTGATTTTAGGTAATAGCTCCTGCAGATTTTTCATGATTCATGATTTGTCCTTAATCTCTTCCCACCGGCTTTATATCATGTTATATTTCAAGTTTTCCTTTTTTTGTTTTATTGATTGTGTTTGATTTTTGTGATTAATAATTTAGTCATCCTATTTCGGAGGTAAACCAATTTGTCTGTGCTCTCTAGCTTTTTCCAGATTTTCTACCTTGGTATTGGTTAATAACTATATACCCCTAAATTTGAATCTATTGTGGACTGGAGCTTCGATCAAGCACCACCAATCTCTGGTGAATTTGATTGCAGGACTATACGTAATTTGATGAAAAAAATAAATACACTTTACGACTTAAGCTTTCCTAATTGGTATAGGTCCTCCCTCGTCACGATTTCTCTTTACAGTGTTGTACTCAAAGTGTCATATTATAGCAAGGAATTATGGGCGCTTATTTCAGGAAAAAGCTTTTGTGTGAACTATTCAAACTAGGAAGTATGTACAATCTTTTTCGCGATTCTTATTGTTGTCACAACAATGTTTGTTTAGTTTTTTTCTAGCAAGCATGCTATGTTTTCGTCCTTTCAAGCTTTACAACATTGTTCGAGTTGTCACGATGTACAATAACTTGTTTAGTATAGTTGAAGAATATGTTCAGTTAATATGGTAGAAAGCATGTTTCAACTGCCTCAAACAATAAAGCAAAATTGAACTTTGCTTCTTCTTTTTTTCATCTAACACATTTCACTGTCACATTTTAATCATATTGTTAGTTGACCTTATTTGTTTTTTCTATGTGTAAAAATTTATAGATTTCATGGTTTATTTTTCTTGATATTAAGCTCAAATAAGTAGAACAAAATGGCTCAGAAATTCTTGAGTACAGAGCTAGCTGTCAAGCTTCATTGCTGAAGAACTTATAGCATGTAAACTAATTTCTAAAAGTTCCTCATATATATTGCTCTTTTTTTAGGAATTTTTCAATAAGAAAGCACCATTTCTCAAGGCAATATGGTAATGCCATTATCTATGAGCAACAATATCTATAGATGCATACCAATTTTTTAAATGTTTCTCCCACAAAATGATCAGTTGAGCATCTTTCGAAGAACTGCGGTCAGCCATACATCAAATGCAGTTGGTAGAACCCGTTAGACGATGCATTTCAAAGTAACTCGGTAAGAAATTCTTCTCATCCTTTCCGCAACTCTCTATGAGTTTAGTTGAACAATTTTTTTTTTAAAGTTAAACAAGGAACTGATAGTATTCCTACTCTTTTTTGAACCACCACGAAGCCAAAAAAAAAATTAAAAGCTAAGCCTATATATGTCATGTAGTGGTAGAAACTAAAAGAGTTAATGTTGCTGAACTTTTTCTTTTTTTAAAATTTTTTTTACCCTTAACTCTATGGGCCTGATTTCTATAATTAAAATGGTAAATGGAGAAGATTGTTGCTTGAAAGTTGTTACTGAATGAATTTACTACTACTGAATACCTCAGCTGTCTAAATCAAGTATGCTGCATCTTACATTTCTATTTTTTTTTTCTTTATACATGCAAGATATTTTCTACTTTGGCTATGTCATGGTACAAGTTCTAACACTCATTGTGTCGTGAATGTGTATACTAAGAGAATCACTAATTATTCCACCTCCTTTCACCTTTGGAGTTGGTGGAAGGTGTTGAGTTCAAACATCAAAAGGTACATATATATTTAACATTCGAAGTTTTAAATGTAAGAGAGTGACTTTGATGAGATTATATATTAGATGTCAACAAATGTATTTTAGGATGGTTAATATATATTGTTAGTCATTTGACAAGCTATTCTCTATAGACGACTTACAGTTTTTTTTTAGGATGAGAGTTGAGATGTAACATTATCAGTTTCAAGAAAAAAAATGAGAGTTGAGATGTTCTTACTCCTCCTTGAGATGTTACACTTATAAGACTAAAGAGGCAAATATGAATTCCTTTTCTTTCTTTCTAAATCAATCTGCTACATGAATTTTTTATTCCTCAGCATAAAGTGCTTAAGTACCATTATGCTTTTCTAAATGGTATGAGTTTCGTTGTGCTATTGTTTTTGGCACGTACAGATCTTCCTTAATCAAGATTCATTATGTCGGGTCCGTGCTTACAATATGCTTCTCCTTTGCATCACCCCCAAATAACATTTTCTAGGAGCATCTATAAGTGAGCTCCTAGAAATATAAAATATTGGGCCATCAAAGTAATCAGATACACAATTTGAACTAAAAGTACAAACAATATTTCTCAACAGATGTATTGTGCATTTCTTCTTAACTCTTGAGTCGCAAACTTAGCTTAGCACTTTTTATATGTCAAATGATAATTTGTCTATGTGCAGGAGAAAAAATCATGTCTGATAGTTCTAAGAATCGACTGAACAATGTTAAACCTTAACAAAGAATAAGATTAACATTTTTTTATCAAAAAAAAAAAGAATAAGATTAACATTTAAACTTATATCATCACTTTTTCCATTTCAACTTTTTTATATTTTGTTCTTTTAATTAGATTTTACAGTTGTGTTTGTTTCTTTAAGGGTATTTTCATGAATTTAAGGTTGTACAATAGAGATCAATGGTAACTTGGAGCAGGTTTATCTCTATTGAATGAATTTTATGATTATTCATCTTCATTTCTTCTATTATAGCTAAACTTACTCAAATACGTATAATGTATTTTGATATTGATATTACAAAAATCAGGAAGAAAATTTATCAATGAAAAATTATTGAAAAAGTTGCCTAAAGTATCAACATTTCCTAATGGATTAGCCGCATAAGGTAGTTGCATAATCTTTAACCCAATTGAATGTACCTCATTTAGGACTTGATTAATCTAGAGTCTTCACTTTAATTGATCCACCAGTCTTGCTATATGTTACACTACTACATGTAATTGCGGTACATTCTTTGTAATTGGATTTGATGGAAAAGCTTTTCTTTTTGACTTAAGTTATGAGGATTTTTTCCGGAGATCAGTTATACAATATCAATTAAGTTGATATTTTTCTTTTCTATAAAGAAAACTAGGAATGGTCAACATAGAGAGATATTAGATAATATACATTGAATAAGTCATACTGTGATTGGTCAAGATAATATATAGTTTGCAGACTAAACTTTATACTTATTGTATTTTCAGATTTACCTTTAGGTTTTTATTTATTTATTCCTGAAACATTTTATCTCTGCATCATTTGGAAGCTCTTCCTCTTATTAGCACCACATTAAATTTGAAATTTTCAGAGGACATAAATTGCATTTTAATTATGAATTTGATCATACTATGGATGCTCCTTCCTCGTGGCCAGATTCATCACCTTCTGACCCTTAGTTATTCAAGGTTTTTAATGAACTTTGTGTAGATTTTCCAATATTAGATATTTGTATAGTTCTTTATTACTTTTTTGAGGCAACATGTATAGTTTTAATCAATATAATCTTACATGCTTTCATGATTTTGCTATGGATACCTTGACAAAATTAGTTGTAGGAACAAATGTTTCTATTATAGTTATATTTAAAGAGGACCCTAACGACTATTCTTTTCTTTACTTCTTTAACAGTAATAATCTATTCATATTATATTTTCTACCGTGATTATGATTGTCTTTTCGCTATCTGAAC
The DNA here is from genome assembly GCA_036250505.1 of Solanum acaule. Lineage (NCBI taxonomy): Eukaryota > Viridiplantae > Streptophyta > Magnoliopsida > Solanales > Solanaceae > Solanum > Solanum acaule. The sequence goes on along the minus strand of JAJOOR010022021.1, from coordinate 3,950 downwards.
CTTCATATGCTCTTCAATTCAATTCTTTTTGTTATAATGTTTATACATTAGAAGCTCAGATCTTAGATGTGTATCTGAGTTTTTTATTCCTTTTGTTTTTCTTTTTTTAGTGTATGACACCTTGCATTAGATTAATATACTTGGATGTTGTCATTATTATTGATCTAATGAACCTAAGGAGCAAGTACTAAGATCCTTTTTAATTTTAGGGACAATACTGAATCAAATTGGAAGTGCAAAATACACGTAATCTTAGATTAACTCATGAAGAGTACAGAAAAAGCTGCAAATTGTCATGGTACTGAAATTTTGTGAACAAGTAGCTTCATGCTATATTACGGTTGCTTAAAAAATACTGAACGTTTCAAACCTATCAATTATATATATATATATATATATATATATATAAAAGAATCTTTTTTGGTGATATTATTTATTGATGATGTGAAATAAAGTTTCAAGTGGCTACCTACTGAATTAGCAGTGTTGTCTTTATCCCTGTTTTCTTTTTTCGGTTGACAAATTTTAATATATTTAGATTGAAATGTATTTTTGAGCATATTATTTGATTAATTATTTTCCTGAATAATACAAGTGGTGATAAAACCTTATGTTTTCTAGAGATTGTGTGTTGATCTGTTTATCAACATTTTTGGTAGCTTAATTAGGAGATCATTAATACATTTATTCATGTTGTGCAGTTTGAATCTACATTGTTTGTTTACTTTTTCTTATCAAATGTTGTAAGAACTTTTAGTTTCTTATTTTACTTAAACTTTCATACAAACAACAAAGGGCTATTGGCCTTCCTCCATACCTAAGAGGCAATTTTGTAGTATATTTGTAAATATAAATTGCATTCCTTACAATTTTGTAATACAAATAATTTGTTTCAAATATCTCACGATAATTAAATTTTTCTCAAGTAAAATGTATCAAAAAATTTCATTAACCAATTTGTTGGGCCCGTGTATAGCACGGACTGTACTGATCTAGTTAATTAATAAAGGCTACATTTTGCAAATGTTGCTTTAGAAGTATAGTTATAGGGTGTGAAAAACGTGGTCATGGAGGGATTCTACCAGCTTGGCCTTTGATCATAGAAAATGCCACACTTGTCCACATCGTAGCCTTTGCCTTGGGAAAAATATTAGACTCGTTTATGTCATCTCCTAAAAAACATTGCTTAGAATAAAAAGTGTGACCTTTAATCAAATATCACATTTTTTTAATGATTTAGATCACACATATAGGGTGTGGTTTAAGACTTAAAATGATTAGGCATTGCTTAAACTTAAACCATTTAAATTCTTAAACTTGGATATTTGGATAAGAAATATCGTTGATTTTGAAATGATTAAACTACCTCCAAAAAATAAAAAATTATCTAAATATACATCTTATTTTATCATAATCTCTAAAATTTCCTATCATTTAAAAAAATTCAAAAATCCCCTCTCGGAACATCATTGTCCTCTCGTTGATACATCCTTATCCCCTCTTGGATACATCCCTCCCCTCTCTGATACATCCCTCACCTATGTATCTGGATGTCTGCTGATGTATTCGGAAGTCCGGTGATGTAACTGGATGTCCTATCCCCTCTCGGATACATCCCTCACCTGTGTATCCAGATTTCTGCTAATGTATCCGGAAGTCCAGTGAGATATCCGAAATCCATAAATTTTAAGGGATTTTTGTAATTTGAAAAAGAGTAGGGAACTAATATAATTAGCTCTTAACACTATGGGATTTATGTAAATTATAAAAAAAATAAAATTACTTTTCTAAATTTTGGCTACTCCTTAAATAGTGGTCCAAAAATTGTGGACTTTTAGATGTAAGCCCAAATGAATGTGATATTTTATATTGGGCCTTGAGGTTATCATCAAGAATGATAAGAATCAGGATATGGTTAGCTTTCACTATTAGCAGAGTAACAGGCAGGGCAGCTAAGGTGAGAAGAAGAAGAAGGTAAAAAACACCTTCAATTTCCTTTTTATTCTCTTCCCCAATTCAATGGAGGCTAAGTTTTCCTGTTTATTTGTTTTTGTTAGTTTCATATTCTCTTATCTGTTTAGTTTTCCTTCAAATTTTACTTCTTGTTTGTTTCCATTTTGATTTTTTGATTGCCGAGTTCGAACTCTCTTGAAAGCTGAAAACTTTATAAATTGTACGTTGAAGGTGATAGTGGAAATGCGTAGGTGTGTAGAAATGAGAGTTGAGTTTAGTGGTCACCATGTGTTTGACGAAATGTCTGTTTTTTTTAGTGTCTTCTAGTTTCTGGGTGTTCAACAAATGTCAATATAAGAGTTTCGGGTTATGGGGGATATGATTTACTGCAGTAAACGTCATTCGGTCGTCCCTGCTATTGATCTTCAAGGGTGCACCGTTATTTAGTGTTGGAATGATATGGGCTGGATAGTTGAACTATGTTTAGTTAGGGAGTAGAGGCTATCACTTGGCACCTAAGGTGAGGTTCAAGCTAAGTGGACAAAAGGAAAATAGGGTTTATGGCTGAAGGGAGCGGGATGGATATAGAGAATTCGTATAACAGAGTACAGACACTAACTAGTTTTGATTGATCGATTGATTGATTGGGTTGTTTGACATGCCTTTTGCACTAATGCTCTTTGCTGATTATTTTCTTTTTCTTGAAGAGGGATATTACAGCAAAAGAGGCATACTTATGTCACTACATTCTCAATTTTTAGTAAAAAAAATGCTGATATGCTAAATCTTAATTTTACTTATCATAGGTCCTATATTGTTATGTACATTTGATATTTTAACATTTTTGTTGCAGTCTGATTGGTGATGATAGTAAATTGCTTAAGAGGATTTTGGCATTATAAATAGTCATATCAAGTTTGAGTTGTTAAATGAGATAGCCACTGGGAAAACAAGTACTAGAAAAACCATGCCTGCTTTAGTGCTAACAAGGGCCCTCTTGTTAATTGGGGATTCTTTAGCTTTCAGAAAAGTTACACAGTTTACACGGATAGCTCCATCTCAAGGCAATGTTCGCTTTTTAAGTAGCAGTGGATCCCTCACTCTAGCTAGCCTTGGATTGAAGAGTGAAGTTAAGACAGTAAGTGCAAATGAGAAAAATAAGCTCCAGCAGGTAATTTCAACAATTGAGGTCCCCAAGAGTAGAGAGAAGAAAAGAGTTGGTGGCAATAAACAAGGATTGGTTAAGGAGAAAAATCCAGTAGATATAATGACCGCACCATTTGCTGCGAAGTCATTTTCAGAACTTGGCATTCCACCTTTGTTGGTCGAAAGACTAGAGAAGGAAGGCTTTACGATTCCGACTGATGTTCAAGCTGCTGCAGTTCCAACTGTTCTTAAAAATCATGATGTTGTGATCCAGTCCTACACAGGTTCAGGAAAAACATTAGCTTATCTCCTTCCTATACTGTCTCGAGTTGGTCCGTTGAAGGAAGAACTTTCAGATGGCTATGAAACTGGGAAAAAAATAGACATCGAAGCAGTTATAGTAGCTCCTTCGAGGGAACTTGGCATGCAGATTGTCAGGGAAGTTGAAAAGCTGTTAGGACCAGCGAATAAGAAACTAGTCCAGCAGCTTGTAGGGGGTGCAAACCGATCTAGACAGGAGGATGCTCTGAAGAAGAACAAGCCTGCCATTGTAGTGGGGACACCTGGGCGGATAGCAGAGATTAGTGCAGCTGGAAAGCTTCCTACCCATGGTTGTCGTTACTTGGTATTGGATGAAATTGATCAACTCCTTGCATTCACTTTCCGGGAGGACATGAAGCGTATATTAGACCATGTGGGGAGAAGACCTGGTGCACGCGGAGGAGAGTCAAATAGTCCACTTGTCAAGCGAGCTGCACGTCAGACTATCATGGTGTCTGCAACAGTGCCTTTTTCAGTTATAAGAGCAGCAAGAAGTTGGGGTTGTGATCCACTTCTCATCCAAGCCAATA
>JAJOOR010022020.1:0-12776 GCA_036250505.1 Solanum acaule | reverse complement strand
ATTTATGATTATTCACGTGAATTGAAACATGAGTAACCTATATTATTCAAAACTAACGCAAAAATACTATAAATCACAACAATTTAATAACTTCAAATATATTTTTAAGAAAACATATAAAAAATCGACTGATCTTCAAATTCCATTTTTATCACATAAATTAAAACAAAAATAAATAAATTATTGGGCCCGTGCTGGCACGGGCACCAAATATCTATATATATGTGTCACAAATGGAAAAGTCCCAATCAAGGAAGCAACATCTATCATTTACAGATGACTTAAAAAGCATTAAAAATTACAATAATTATCAATTTAAAATATTTAAAAGCTATATAATACAATATGTTGACTCTCAGAATTCTATCAGGCTCACATATATTGGGATAGAAAAAATAACACATATCATTTTAAAATTACCAAAAAAATATTATAAATAATAATAATTAACAACTTAAAATACCTGAAAGACATTTTAAACGGGTTAATTTTATAATTTTATCCATATCACATAAATTAGGACAAAGTGACCAGTAATGTACGTTATTTGAAAGTTACATAAAAAATATTATAAATCACAATAATTAATAACTTACAACATTTAAAAAAAAAAATGAAAATTTGGATGACTGTCCAAATTTCATTTGTGTCACATAAACTGAGACAACAAAAATAACATTTATTGGGTCTATTTTAATTTATTTGTCTTATTTTTTATTTATTTTTTTATATTTAAAAATTGCGTAAAAAATACTATAAATCATGATAATTAACAATATAAAATATGTTTTGAAAAAAATACAAAAAATTCCACCGATTCTTGAAGTGAATCTATCGTAAAAATACTATAAATCATGATAATTGACAACATAAAATATTTCAAAAATGTTGTATGTGTCTTATTATGCCTTAAATAGCGTCAAATAAAGTACATGTTTCTAATAAAAAAACTTATTTCTTTATCCACGCAAACAATCGCTTCAAAAACTCAATTATTAGCCCCAAAACATACCATTTATATTATTAGCACGGGCCACATTATCTAGTATATATATATATATTCAAATGCTTAATACATATTTATTATTATATTTGAAATAAAAGTCATAAAAGTAATATTAAATTTTGCTGTAAAATCATAAAATATAATTTTACTACGTACTTATAATAATTAGACAGATAGATGGAATATGGATTCGGCTCCTCTCCATTTCTCTTCTCTCCATTTTTCCCAAGTTCTAGCTTGGATTGGAGACACATGTCATAGTTTAGAATTAATGGTTGAGATCTAATTAATTAAAGCAAAGTTCCAACCATAGTTATTTACTTCCATATATTTGCTTCTTAAATATTTTTTCAATCCAACAATCCTAGATTTACATTATATTTTTCCTAAATATATTTAAAATAATTTCTTTTCTTAATTACTTGAGTAATTTTATGCTGATTTTTGCTTTTTTCCCTAACGGTTTGTCATTTCTCAAATAATATTTGCTAAATAAAAAATTAAAAATTGTGACCTAACATTTTTTTCTAATTTTAGGAGTAAAATATTTTTTGTCACTCAACTTTAAATTCTTTCTTACTCCCTAAATGGAGTCCCATATTGCTCTATAGACATTGTAGCTCTTAATACTCTATTAGAATAATAAAAACGTTTTAACTTTATTATAATTTTTTTCAAAAAAGTAAAAATATTTAGTAAAAGTTTTATATATGTATGCAGAGAGTAAAGAATTTTTTAAAATATATTTATGGAAAATATAATGAATTGTAAAAATATTTAAGAAGCAAATACTATATGGAAGTAAATAACTATGGTTAGGACTTTATTTTATGAAACAAATTTTGTTTCAATTAGGAGATTCTAATACAATAGTTATAAATAAAATATGTTTTTTTCCTTTTCCATTAATTATAAGCTTTCTTCTTCCGTCTTAATTTGCTCTTCCTCTTTTCGCATATTTTTCATGGAGGAAATACTTATGGACATTCTGAGCAGGCTACTGTGAAGTCAGTTGTTCGTTTCAATTACGTCTCAAAATTTTGGAATGCATTAATCTGTCAACCTTATTTTACGAAGATACATCTCAATCATGCCAAAAATCAAGCCAGTTCCCAAAAATTGCTTTCTCTCCACTGCCATCCTAAGGAAGCAGATGATAATCGTCTTTACTTCTATTCGTCTTCTTTATCCTCGGTTCAACTCGTTAAGGATACCCGCATAGTTGATTGCCCTCCAAATTCTAATCCATCATATGGTGCACTCGTCTATTGTACCTATAATGGCTTGTTTCTTATCGGAATCTGGAGTGAACGTTATATTGAACAACCTTCAATATTGCTGATATGGAATCCCTCCACAAGATAATCTATACTACTTCCCCATTCCAAATATTACTCTAGTAGTGATTCCTCTAGTAGTGATTAAAAATACTACTCTAGTAGTGATTATGAAGATGGTAATGATGATGAGCTCCGATCTATTTACGGATTGACTTATGACTCTATTAGTGATGACTATAAAGTCTTTAGGATGGTCCTGCCTTTTCATGGCCAAAACAAAGTTTTTTGTCTTTCTCTCTTTCCCGTTTTATACAAAATACAATTTATAATTTGTGTTTGTATAAAGCGAGAGAGATTTGTATACAAAAATAAAGTTACATATACATATATACAAATTTATATCTAAATACATATAATACATGTATACATTCTATCTAAATACAAAAATATAGTTACATAGACATATACATATACAGGTTTATATTTAAATACATATAATACACATATACATATACAACTGAAAATCACAACAAAAAAACATATACTTATACAACTTACATCCAAGTCAGTTTCTTATTTGTATACAGATTCCAAATATATACTTATACAATTGAAATGAATACCGAAATATACAGATTAATACAATTTGTTATGAAGCACAATTATGCAAACTATAACTATAGCATACAAATATGATTTTTATGTTTGGTAAACCTAAAATTTTCTCTAAAAATATCCATTCGAGTATTTAATTTTATTTCAACATTATTATTCATTCCTACGAGGCTAGAGTCCGACCAATCACGAAACCGTAGAAAGAGCTAACTTTGGATTCATTTTGAAGCAAAATACTTCCTTCCCTTATTTGATTTAACACACCTATTAAAAAACAATAAATAAAATTTAAATCTTACTATACCACATTTAATTCTTAAAAGTTATCTATTTTAGTTGAAAAGGGATTTTTTCGTGTAGAAAATTAACCATAATAAAAAACCCTTCTCCATTTAATATTATAGAAAAAACTTTTAGCTAATTTTGTATTTTTTTTTTTTTTTTTAAATGACGTTTTTTGACAATGTTTTTGCCCTTTGTTTGGGACATCTTTTGATTATTTTGATTAAAAAAAGTGAAAAAGCTTTCAAATAATCAAAACCTTCTCCATTTTTTTTTTATGTTTATTATAGTTAATATTTATATCATTATTTATAATTGCAATAAAATAGTGAAAAGACGATTTTGTCTAAAATGGACTCTTATAACAAAATTCAAAAAATTGAAACAATATTTCTAAAGATTTTCGTACTTTTAATATTAGTATAAATAGATGAAAGATATAGATAAATAAATAAATATATATTTTTAGTTTGGGATATTATAATAATTTAACATTTAAGCTAAAGAGTTCATGTTTTTCACCTCTAACTTTGCTTTTAAAATCAAACCACCCCCATCCCCCTCCTCCCCTCCCCCAACTTTGAACAATAATATCAAATTCCACCATTTATTCTAGTTAAATCTTTAAAATGCCTATGATACCGTTTTATTATCAACTTTGTTTTTTTACTTTCTTAAAATTCATGATATATATTTTTAATTATGTACGAAAACAATGAGAAATACTAATTATTTAAATATTTATGTTAATGATTAGGGTTGCTTATTGGACAGATCGAGCGGATAATTTCGCTTAACGGTTGGTCTATCGGATATTGATTTTTAAATTTACTAATCCGCTAGCCAGTCTAAAAGATATTGATTGATTCAGTAACAAAATATCATACGGTTATCGGGCGGTGTATCGGCTAACATCTAATCTCTATGTTAATTTTTTTCAAGAACGCTCCTTACAAAAAGATGACTTTTAACCAGTAACAAGATTAAATGGATAAATTGATCTAGATTTTCAACTGATAATCCAAATTTTTCATTGTTCAGTAGAAGCGTCTCTGCCAATGACTCGATAAATTGTTGCATACTTTTCATGTATATATCCTCAGTGCTTTTCTGAGTTTGCTGACTTACTCTCTATTCTTTAAAGCAAAATAGACAATTATTGAAAAGTAAATAGATTTTCATGGCTTTACGACTTTAGCCTTTAGGAGTTAGGACTAATAAAAGAAAAATATATAATTACTCTTATAATGGTAAAATATTAAATGAGGCTAATATACGAAAAATAAAAATGTAAGTATGGTAACTCTTAACAGGTTAACGGTTTACCTGATAAGAAAATTGAATAATCCACCCCCACCCCCAACAAGTCATTAATTATAAATTTTAATCCGTTCCCCAACAGTTTATTCGATAACTCAATATCAATAAGTTAATAAGTCAATTTTGCGGCTGACGTATTGGTTACGGTTCGATTTTGTACTAATGATACTTTATAATGAAGTAAATTAGCGTAATGAGAAAATTAATTTTATCAATAATAATCAAAACTCTAATATTTATTTATACAAGTGAAAATAGTAGAGAATAATAACTATACAAATATATTTTGATTTAGGAAATACAAAACCAATTAATTTAGTTAAGGTCAATTTTTTAAAGATTGTATTTATTTAGATTTTAAATTATTTTAAACTATAATTTATGTAATACTCCACTAATACCAATCATAACTTGTTTATTTCTATAGATAGTAAAGAATACCCCACCGTTTTTTTATTTGACCCTCATTCTGTTATTTACTTGCCCAATTTATGAAATAAATTTTTTTTTTTTTATTTATTTATGTCCTCAATATTAAAATAATTGCATAGAGTGTAAACTGTAGTAGTTAAATTTAAAGTTTCAAAACATCCTTATTAATAATGTTAATTTAATAAAATACACATCTAATTAAGGGGTGTCATATCAAGTATGGGCAAGTAATATAAAATGCATGGAATAAAAGAGTAAATAAAAACAAAAATACACGCATACTACATATATATATACATATTCACACGCTTAATACATATATACATATTCACACTCTTAATACATATTTATTATTATGTTAAATTTTGCAGTAAAATCATAAAAATATAACTTTTCTACGTACTTATAATAATTAGATAGATAGATGGGAATTGGGATATATATAGATTGAAATAATAACGAATTGTTCGGAAATTATTGAGGTTAATTAAACGTGAGCGAAAGGAATCGTTTTACAATGACAAAACCAACAAAAAATAAAATAAAATAGTCCAATCCTATTATGAAACAAATTTTGTTTCAATTAGGAGATTCTAATACAGTAGTTATAAATAAAATCACTTGATATACGTTTTTTTTCTTTCCATTAATTATAAGCTTTCTTCTTTGGAATACATTAATCTCTCAACCTTATTTTACAAAGATACATCTCAATCATGCCAAAAATCAAGCCAGTTCCCAAAAATTGCTTTCTCTCCACTACCATCCTAAGTATGCAGATGACAATCGTCTTTACTTCTATTCGTCTTCTTTATCCTTGGTTCAACTTGTTAAGGATACCCGCATAGTTGTTTGCCCTCCAAATTCTAATCCATCAGATGGTGCACTCGTCTATTGTAGCTGTGATGGCTTGTTTCTCATTGGAATCTGGAGTGAACCTTATGTTGAACAACCTTCAACATTATTAATATGGAATCCCTCCACAAGAGAATCTATACTACTTCCCCATTCCAAATATTTCTCTAGTAGTGATTCCAAATATTACTCTAGTAGTGATTATGAAGATGGTGATGGTGATGATCTCCGATCTACTTACGGATTGGCTTATGACTCTATTAGCGATGACTATAAAGTCTTTAGGATGGTCCTGCCTTTTGATGGACAAAACGAAAACGAAATTTTCGCACTGAAAAAAGGTTCATGGAGAATTATTGACGAAACCTCCTCATCAGGTATGCCAGATTGTTCTATGTATTCTGGTGGGGAATTTTTGCCATTTGTATATGGAGCCTTTCATTGGCTTGGTATCTCATCAAAGAAGTTGTACGTGGTTTCATTTAATATTTCATCTGAGGCGTACGGAGAGATATCATTGCCAGAAATTGTGCGTTTCCTCGCTATATCTAAGTGGTCCAAACATAAAATTGAAGTTGATGTGGGTGTATCAGTGTTGGGCGGAATGCTTAGTTTTTATTATAAAGATGGCAAATCATTTAATTTATGGATGATGAAAGACAACCCTGGTTCTTGGATGAAGTTGTTTACTATACCAAGCAGCAGAATTTATAGAGTCATACCAACGTATATGTTTTCAGATAATCAAGTGTTACTTTGTTTTAAATTTGATTGGAAAACAATGTCAAGATTTGTATATAGGATCATATCTGTTGGATCATTTGGATTAATCAATCAAATATGGCCTTTAGATTGTGATGACATTGACATTGATGCAATTACGATTGACAAGGATATTGGTATTGTTTATAATGGTATTGTTTATACAGAAAGTCTCATCTCTCTGGAACTAGGTCTTGGGGTGTAATTGGTTTCATTACTTGTTATATTACCACACTTTTTTAATGTTAGGTTTTTTTATAATTTGTTACTCAGGACTTGTAACCCATTTGTGATCCTGGAGAGGCTTTCTACCAATGTAATATCCTGATTTCCTTACTGTATTTTACCTTCTTTTTTTTTTCGCAATTTTCAAATGAAAGCATGATAGTTCATCCTTGGTTGCTTGAAAGTGTTAGATTGATCGATTGCCTTGCTGTATATATATCACTGTGATGCATTGCTAATTATCATGTTTTTTCAGAATGTTCCTGTGTAAAAAGCAGCAGGTTTAATTAATGAAAAAAGTTGTTAGATGTTCACTCGCTTGGTACCTAGGCTTTCGTTATAGTCGCTGGGTACCTAGGCTTTCGTTCACCTATCAAGGTGAACCATTTCTTGTATTTAAGTGAGAAGGGTAAAGAAGTGGGCCCATTGTTTATCATGTTTCGAAGTTGAAAACAATAGATTTGTCAAACAACGACATATTCAGTACTGTAATTCCACAAGTGGGGTTTGTAAATTATTATGTGCCGAAAACACTACCACATGCCTGGTGAAGTTTCTCCACAGGGGAAAATTTAAACCAGGTATGACACAAAATAATCTTTTTATGTTTATGAGATTATAAAGCTGAACAACTTGAATAGTGAGATTAATCAACACTTGGCTGATAGAAGGAACTTCTTATATTTTGCTGGTGATTCTGATTTTATTTGCTCTCTAATTTAATTTTGCTGCAGATAACTTTGTGTATAAAACGTATAGAAAAATAATTATACTTCAGAAACCCAAGCAATGCATTTTGATAGTCATTTTTTTGAGTTTATTGTTTATCATATTTCATTAAACTTTCATGTAACCTAGTCTCCCTTCACATTTTGTAGAGTCTACAAATACAATGTCGTGCAAATTATAATTTGTAACAAATAATTATATACAAGTTATCACTGGGTTTGGGGAGACTGGATATTTTTTTTTGGAAATAATTGTATCTTAAAATTAAGTAGAAAAAGGTTTTCTAATGTTTCGCATGTTTCATGCCCCAGCAATCAGCATCATATTTTATTTAAAATTGAAAAAGACGTAGGAACTAATAATGTTTGACATTTTAGATAGTGAATAATATAATAATATAATAAAGAAGTTTAGCATGATTTGTCTTGTTATATTTTATCACGATTATGTTCATTTACGTTATTTTTCCTTTATCTTATTTTGGAGGGTTTTTTTTTTTTTTTTGAATTGAGGGTCTATTGGAAACAACCTCTCTAATTTTAAGATAACAATAAAATCTATGTATGTTCTAGCCTATCTAGACCGTACTTTGTGGGGTTATACTTGATTTGTTGTTGTAACAATATAATTAAAAAGAATATGAAACATAAAAGTTATTTGATAATCACATTATCTCTGAATAGATTGATAATGTGGTGCGGAGGAGGGACGAAGATGAGTATTTCAAGAACAATAAAATAGTTGATTTTTTATAAAATAATATGATTTAACATGCTCGAACAAGATATCACAATCTAAAATAATTAAAAATCATATCTACACACTAGTTTTATTTAAAATTGAAAAGACGTAGTAAATAAAGCTCGACATGTTACATGCCCCAGTGTCCTTGGAGATTCGCTGACATTATATATATATATATAGAAATTAAACATGTGTCGACATTTTTAGTTTAAACGGTAGATTGTAGTGTAAGACTATTTACATTAATTTTCTATTTTTTATTACCTGCATTAGGCATGGCCTCTTCTAGAATTTCTATGCAGTTGAATAAAACTCCAAATATTGTTTTCATTTTTCATTCGTGTGATACGAATTCAAATAAAATCCATTAAAATTAAAAATATACGAATTGATATGGAAAATCTGATCCAAAAGCCACTTGTAAGGCTTTGACGTCTCGAGTCTCCACATGAAACAACATAAATCTTTCCTTTTCTTTTATACAACTTCCTTTTGGATAATTGTTACGTATCACATCAGAAAACATTTATTATATTATATTATATTATTTTAATAAATATAATATTTAAATTAATTACTCCTCCGTTCCATTTTATATGAGTTAATTTGACTTAACACAAAATTTAAGAATGAAAAAAAACTTTAAAACTTATGATCTAAAACAAGTGATAAATATTTGTATAACTATAAATAATAAATCCCTCCGTCCCATTTTATATGAGTTTATTTTTTCAGATATAGATAAATGAATATAGTAAGGGAAGTAATCTAATTCATTTATTCAACACGTTCGTACATTGGGGGCTCCAGTCCGTTAGAGAGATTACCCATGTCATGCCATAACCCGACCAATAATTTATATATATCAAATTGCGTATAACACAAAATATGCGATTTGTGATGCGAATAAAGATGATCATCATCAATTATTCAAAGAATTTAACGTTATATACATATCAATAATAGTAATAAAAAGCAATTGGATGTGCTCCAATCTCAAATAAATTAAAATCGACTATATGAATTCTCATTTTGTTATTTAAGCTCATACTATATTATCACCATAATTTTAAAAAAAAACTGAGAGATATATGATAAATATATACTCAACTAGTAGCTATCACCTATATGGATCTCTTTCTACCATTATATCATATCTTTAACTAAATTTGTACCTATGCCAAGCATTTGAAGGGTTTTTAAGCCTGCGTCGTTTTTATACTCTATAATTTTAGAGGTCTAACTTATATCCTTTTAATTAACACCTTTCTCATAGACAATACACAATTGCTAAATCCTGATAACAGAACTCATTAAAACATCGAATAAATTATTATTGTTATTATATACCATGTATTAGATGGAGTAGTACAGGTGCAACCCAGGCCAGCGAATTTTAGCACTCTGATTGATTTGTGCTTGCTTTCCCTGTCGAATTCAAAGAGATAAATGGTTGAACACCAATCATGGACACATTTTAATTCTTGATGTATATGCCATGTGAATGAATTGACAATACACGTACAGGTTCTAAATTCTGAAGTCCTTGGCGAAATTTCAGTCACACATACTTACCATAAAATGACACACTTTTCTACCTTCCCACACGTTAGATTCACATAATACGGACGAAAGAATTGCTTAAAATGATACTTCCGCGGTTTCAAATGGTGTAACACATTTCAAATTTTGAGATTCGAACAAGTTTATTTTTAATCGTAAATTTTTAATATATCTTTTAAAATATTTTGGGTTATCAATTATTGTGACTTATATTACTTTTTACGTAGTTTACAAATATATAAATTTCATTAATTTTTTTTTAAGATTTTATGCGCAAACTATTCATATGTATATAGTAGAATAAATGATTTACCATGGTGAAGTAAATGAGATAGAGATCATATTTTGAAATAACAATATATTGTTTACATATTTTTTACGATCCTCTATACAAATTCTGATTTCGTAAAAAAAACTTTTGAAGTTCTTCATTGTGTCTTTATTATTAATTTTTAAATTTTTTAAACATTAATTAAAATATTAATAAAAATAATGAAAAAGTTATAACATTATTTAAGAGTAGAAGTTACAAGTAAAATGAAGAGACATGAGTTATGAATTTTATTAGACATTAATTGCATTAATAATCATGTATTAATTTTATTTGTAAAAATAAATAAATGTGAAAAGAAGGGATAGAAATACAATAATGAACAAAAAAATAAAATGATTGGCGACTGCATAAAAAATATAAATACATTTCAAACAAAAAAGAATGGTGACGAAAATAGATTGTTACATACAAAAAAAAAAAGACATCATAGAATTTAATATTTTCATTTTAATTATTTTCTTGCAAGCATAATAAAAATAAAGCTCACTATCATCGTAATTTATTTATTTGTTAAATGAGATAGTTATATTAATTGTGCTTCATAACAAAAAAAATAAAATAGAATAATAAAGAACCAAATGAGTAGCATTGCCAATGCATGTAGTTAATTTACTTATACAAACTAAAGTTTAAAAAATTCTAGCAAAAGTAGCTACCTTACCAATACAAGTCAAAGTAACAACAAAATTTCTAGCAAAAATTAATCCCTAATTATGCTTCAAAAATTGCTTTTCTTATAATATCTTCCTTTGTAAGTAGATTCGCCATCATATTTTGTACTCCATATGTCAACCTCTTCATTATATGCTACTAATTGAATAAAAATAAAACATAATTATGAATAAATAAAATATCATACCAATTGAAAGTGATTATACCATAAGAAAGAAAGAAATCTAAACTATATGTAATATATCTGTAAATGATTTTTTCAATTGTACTAACAATAAATAATAATCATCTCTTGAAATCTCACACATATTGTAATCAAACTATATTATATTCAGCAAATTAATTATTAAGGAGAACAATCACATACTAACAACAACATTGTTCATTATTACAAAGTTTTTTTTTTAATCATACTTGCTTGGAGAATGATAATACATACATAAATAAAAGGCTTAAGTCATCAATAGCCATTTAAAATTGTCCGCATATTTCACTTGAACACCTCAATTAAGACTTGTGCCTATTGAACACCTAGACATCAAGAAATTTGTACCTATTAAACCCTTTTTGCTGACATGACAAAGTGTTTGTAGTACACACAAAGAGAGGAGCGTGAAAGCATAATTTTTTAGCAAGAAAAAAGAAAAGATTTTATATCATCTTCTTCTTTGAGAAAGCTCCCATCACCATTTTTCCATTTCAAGTTGCAGCCATCACCACTCACAATTCTTTCTCCTTCCTTTTCGATTTTCAGCCATTCTCTTTCTCCAATACACCAGCTTACCAAATCGGTTGTTACATCCACAAGTCTACCATCGTCAAACGACCTTAGCCTTTCAAACAGCCAACCACACATTCAAATCGGCCACCTTAAGTTTTTCGTCGGAAAAAATGTTATCTCTGCTGCCACCAAAAATATTTATCCTTGTTCATCTCTTTTGTCAAATTAAACCCAAACATTAATTAAATATAAATCTTAAAACAAAAGAAATACAAAAAAAAAAAAAAAGATGAAGTGGAGATTCCTTTTCATTGACATGGAATGTTAAGCAAATGTCATTACATAAAGACACAAAAAAAAATAACAAGCAATCAGTGATTGATCATCTTCTTACTTTAGTGTTCATTATTTCCGGCGAAACTCCATTTTTTCCGACAAGAATAATACGAATTTGAAATTATTCTTTGACATTGTTAATGTATTCAAATTCTAAAAAACTCACAACACAAGAAGAAGAAAGAATATCAACAAATCTAAATTGATGTTTGAGGATAAGAGTAAGATTAAAGAATGGCCGCGTATGGTGTTTTGGGAAGGTTCTGGCGAAAGAGGAAAAGGGTAAGGATGGTTTTCTTTTTTCTTTTCTTTAAAAAAAATACTATAATTTTTCCTTATAATTTATTTTTTATTAGTTATTCTAGGCCCAATACCATGTGTCTTCTTTTGATTAGTTACTATGTCACATCATTCGCGAGTGTATGACACACACTCTCTTATTTCAGCTGATTGTCTATAAAGTATTTGATGGGTAAATTTTTTAATTAGTCGAGGTGTTCAATTGGAACAAGCCTAAGATGAGGTGTCTAAGTGAAATCTGCGGACAACTTTAAGTGGCTATCGATGACTTAAGCCTAAATAAAATATTAAGAAAGCATATCCAAATCTATCTATATATAAAAGGAGAGGAAAAAACAACACATGTCGCCACCACAATTATTCTTAAATTTTATTATTTTTAGTTATTATAAATAATAAATTCAAATTCAATAACTTAATTGTCTTTAGTTAATTTAAATAATAAATTCCATTTTAAAACAAAATAGCAATTTCAAAACAGTTTTAAAAAAACAGTTTTTTGTAAAGATATAATTCCAATTAAAAAAATAAAAATAAAAAATGAAATAATTAAATTAAATTTCAAAACAGGAATGTAAACCAAAAAATTTGAACTTCAAA
>JAJOOR010022019.1:0-15308 GCA_036250505.1 Solanum acaule | reverse complement strand
TTGAATTTTGTATTTTATTTATGACCTTTTTAGATCTTATTATTGTCTAATTTTATGAATATTATTATTATTATTATTATTTCTATTATTGTTATTATAGTACTAATAATAAATTGAGAGGCATTAAATTAAAGCAAAAAGTCTTTTTTTTATATTCCTTTTTTCCCTCTATTTGGTTTCTAGTGAGTTGTTAGTAATAATTAAGACAACAATAAAGTTTGATAATGCCATGCCCAAAAAGTTAAATGCAAGAGGTCCCTCCTAACAAAAGAGAAAAAAAAAATACTATTAATTGTGCGGTTTATCCTTTAAATGAACTGATTTTTAATTTTTATCGTTAGTAATTGAATTTGTACTTAGTAGGACATAGAACTGATTTTTAATTTTTATCGTTAGTAATTGAATTTGACACAATTTTTTTAAAGGCGTGAGACATAACTGATGGGATATTATGATATGAAAATATAAATTAATGTCTTGTGAAAAAAATTATTATATTAAAGGACAAATTTAAAAACTAGCCGAAAAAAGTGTTTTCACTTTCCTCTTGAAAACGATCGTCGGTCATAAATGGGAATAATCATATGCTATTATTGTTGCCATAAATTAAATAGTCCATACGTACTAGTATCAATTTTTGCGGCTATTTACTGCAATGTCTAGTCTTCATCCAAGCAAACATATCAATATGAATAAAAGGCAAGGCATATACATATCTATATCAAGTGAAATAATGGATGTTATACAGACAATGACGGAGACAGGATTTTCACCAATAAAGTTTATCATCTATCTACTATATAAACGCAAACAAAGATTTTGACCTTATATATACAGTGTGATTATCCAACGAGGGGGTTCAGGACTTTCATCCCTCTAGCTCCGCCCCTATATACAAGACTCCTACCACCTAAACTGAACTTATATATTTACAAAAAGAGAAAAAAATGTTTGCCTTGAATGGGAAAAAGTCCGTCTAGGTTGTCTAGTGCACTAAACTCCCGCTATTTGCAGGGTTCGGAGAAGTACCGGACCGTATTGAGTCTATTGCACATAGATATCACCTTGCAAAATCTGGATACTAAGATGAATGCTATCACAACATTGTAAATACCTTTCGTCTGTCAATTTCGCCATTTATACTCTTGTGGCCTATGCATTTGATGCACTTGCTGTAGTGGGGTTCGTTCTCTGGTTGTCGTGTGATCTTGAAGAAAGCCTCTGCCCAGATGACGAGCATTGGTTCGAATTAACATTCAGGGTGTCCATCGTGTATTGAGATCGGACAGCTGAACTAAACAAGGGCTGCAAGAAGCACTTTTTGTCAGCAGTCTCACGTAAGGAAATCCGACAAACAGGGCATGTAGAGTGCTGCTGAAACCATATGTCGATACATGTGGCGTGGAAGTAATGTCCACATAATGGCAAAATACGTAATGTATCTTCCTCCCGATATTCAGCAAGGCAAATCGTGCATCTATGTCAATGAAGTACACAAGGAAGTCAGAAGGTGATTGATTGAAAAATTCCATAAGTACACTAGAGGAGACACTTAAAACAGGACGAACAAAACAATATAAGCAACATATGTCCATTTCAAAACAAACTCATTCACGGTATTCGTTTGAATCCTATCATACAGTTGGATCAAGAAAATACATGTTACTTCGACATCTGTTCAACTGTTGAATAATGTACTATCAATTAGTAATTAACTACACTTCAATTTCAAACGAGTAACCAAAGATGCTACAAAGAGATTACGTTTTCCATGGCTCGAGTTTTAAAGAGATCCTTTTACTTAGTATATAGTAATTTTCTCTCATAAAGAGACCAAAAGGGTAACTAAAGATGCTACAAAGGTTTTATGATGATTTACACCTCAAGGAACAACATGTTTCAAGTTTTATGTACACCAGTAGCAGTACCTAATCTCCATCAAACTACTGATCTCCTCGTCTGGCTCACTATATATTCTAAATTGACCTATACAACACCGAATCTTTGAGTGACCACAAAAACTTTCAGCATCCTTAACGATATGGATGATGGCCAAAGTCCACTAAAACATATTTGCATGACCACAATTAGAGAATTCTATGGCCAAAATAAACTAGAAAGTAACACATACTGCCTCTAGTAATCTCCATTCTCCAGTCCCTTTCTTTGACATATCGTTGAAAACACAAGAACATGCTTAGTGCATACTAGCCGGAAAGTCACAAGTTGATGTTTTCCTACCGTTATGAGGTTTACAGTATAAAGTGCAGTATGCAACTAATAGTAGTTTTCATTGATAGGACATTGGAGGATCGATGCTATATAATAGCTCGATCTCACACTTGCTATCTAATACAAGATTTTTTTAGTCCAACATTATTTTCTACCAAAATTGATTCTTCTTTGACTTATCTGAAGAAACTCCAGTTACACATATGACCTGCAAGAGTCAGCTCATTCCCACGTCTTTCCCAATTTTGTAAATAGTCGATTATTTCATCCTTTTCAAGTTTCTTTGAATAATTGAAACTCGCTACTGTGAATCTCATCGATCTAGACAGTCTGATTTTCTCATTATCTTCAGTATTTCTCCCTTTCTGAAAAGAGCAGGAGAGCTGGATGCATCAAATAAGAACATAGAGGAAATGCAAGAAATTCAGATGGCTCGACAAAAGGTAAATGAATGAACAGCTTCCTTTGCTGAAAATGTAGATCTTCATGAGCTAAAAGGGCACCATCCAAAGCTAAAGGGTCTATGATAAATGATGAAAGAATGTTCCGATCCTTCAATCAAAAGTGGAAGATGCATCTGCAATGGCATATCTAACAAGGGAAATGCAAATGAAAATTGGCTTGAACATTCTAAGCTGAGCGGCCTCCCACTGGTTCTTCCTGATGAATATATCGGCATCACCTTCAAACCTGTCCATCTAAAGTGTATAGCAGTTTTTTGCATTCCTACTTTATCTATATTTACTTTTCAAGTTAGCAGGTAGCATCTAATTGATCCTAATTTTCTCCTGATTCGGCTCATCCGCTTGTAGGCTTACAACTGTTTCTAATATAAATGGAGGAATACGGCACAGGCTGAAGCAAAAGGAAGAGACTTAAGTAACTATAACTGAAATTTCAAATCTTAGGATAAGTCGCCTAATCAAAAGAGTCTCTTTTTTCATGACCTTCGCTCCACCTGATTTTCCCTCGGTGTCATTCCAAACAATTCACACAATCCATTTTATTCAGAAATCAGAACTGAATCTTGACAAGATTTCACCAAAAGAAGTTCACTGTGAAAACTTAAGAGCCTGGGGAAGTACCATAATTCCATGGCCACTACTCCTAGTGGTTCAACAAAGTATGAACTTGCAAAAACAACAGATGAGAGGTTCAAACTAGGGGTAAAACTACAACTATCACCAATTGCCATATTAGAAAAGATGTTGGAATCATCTCCATATTATCAGTCCATATGCTCCCCACCCACCCCATCCCCACCCCACCCCAAAAGCGGCTAGGAGGTGCAGGTAATATCTAATTCGACTTTCTTCTTACTATAAAAACCAACTGCACTACACTGTAATAAAAATTCAGTGCAGTTTGGTTGCCTCTCCAACAAATCTTATTGAGGCACTTGAAACTTGCCTGTAACTATCTGTTCAAACAAACACTAAACTAAGACAATCTACACATGGATGTCAACACTCTCGTCTAAACACACTAAACCATGTTGCACTGAGCAGATAGTTTTTTCTTCGTTTCTAATGCTTTATACCATGATTCAGATGAAAAAAGAAGAAAAAGAATTTTCAAGATCTCAAACAAAGACGATTATCACGTAATAAAGTCAGGTAGCAGATGTTCACTATGTTCCTGATCCACTCATCAGTCCTCTGCAATGTTATTGAATTAAAATTTCCAATATTTTTTTTTTGAGAAATGTAACAGTTATCAATGTTTACATAGTTATCAATAGTTTCCAATATTTTCTAACCGTCATATTAAGATTTGACTCACATGGACTTCACAAGTTATCAATGTTGACATAATCCAAAAACATATTCATAGTCCTACTATAAGGATCAATTTTTTGATCCTTTTTCATCAAAAATAAATTTGCTTTCCGGAATTAGTACATTTCATGAAGAAGTCAAAAATAACCAACTAGAAACAAGTACGCTTATGTAAGATAGTTCATATGAGTTGGGAGAAAAGATTCAACTCACTGAGTATCTTCTGCAAATGAAAAAAATGCATCACTGTACTTCTTCGTAGGGAAGTTGGCAACAGCAAGAGGCTCCAGACCATGTAAACCACGTTCCAACTGTACGAGGTAAACAAGAACTATTGTTTAAGGGAAGCGGGTCAAGTGATTCACAAGAAAAAAAAAGCATTCTGCTCCAGAGTTGAAAAACAGTATTCTTGAGTTATCGGCTACACAGACCAACCACCAATATAAAGACAGAGACCTACTACTAAAGCAGAACACAAACAGTACGGGAACTCAATTATTTTTTTGATAACCACAGTGTCTGAGCCAACTTTTGCACACCTCGACTAATTCCATGGGATACCTATCACCTTCCATCAACAACAGGTATCAAGTAACTCTGTTCACTAAGACTAGGATAGATAGAAATAACCTAGTGTTTTTTGTCTCTGCTAGAATTTGAACTGAGACCTCATGGTACTCAACCCACTTCATCGACTACTATGCCACAACCTTGGGTGCATAGACTATATAGTAAGCAATTAAACTAGTACAAGGTTAATATAGTTACATATGGGGTAAATGATATGAAGTGAAGGGAATAGGACCTACAAGCACAACTTGAAGTTTGAAAATTTTCAAATCAAAGAATATGACAAGCCATAAAAAGCATCCTAAAAGTCCACAAACCTAATAAACTAAGCATCACAGACCTACAAGATTATGTACCAGCTAGACTACTGTGCCAAACAAAACTATAATCATGATTAGATAGTAGCTACCCCAGGTCAAATTTTAGTTTGTCCCAACATAAAGTAGCAAACATAGAGCAACATGGAAAACTAAGGAAAGAACATCTCGTAGCTACAAAACTCGGTGTGAGCCTAGGGGCGGAGCTAGGGGATGTAAGGGGTTCATCCGAACTCTGTTCACTGGAAAATTATCTTATATATACAAGGACAATTTTTTTTCCCTTTCTGAGCCTTGCTGCTCCAACCCTATGCAATATAGGCTCAACTAAACCAGTATTTTCAACACGAAACAAATACATATATCACAAATCACTAAAATTTCAAGAATATTGAATTCAAGAACTTACAATGCTAAGATCAGATCTAGAAGTATATGCAGAAGACCTCCTCCTTGTCAAGTACTGAATTCTTGCACAAATTAACCTTGTACACACAAATACTATGAATATAATGCTCACTGTAAACCCAATCACTGTCATCACCAAATTTACAGCTGAAGATGTCATCTTTTTTTTCCCAATTTTTTTCCAAGATTGCAACTTTACCTTCCAATCAACAACCCAATAATCAAATTTCCAAGAAAATTCCAAATCTTGTACTGTTACTACCATTCAAACAGATTTTACAATACCCAACTTGTAAAATCACAAGAAAAATCAAAATCCTCACACTCCCTTTTGTCACTTGGAAGAAAAAAAAATACCCTTTGTAATAACTTTTCAATTTTCTAAAAAATTGACCTTCCCCACACTGAATAACTTACTTTAAAAGGCACCCAAATTGTTTATTCTACAGAATATGCAAATTTTTCTTGTCAAAGGTACCATCTTTACAAGATATCGACTCTGTCTCCATGTCTCTCTCTCCTTATGTGCCTGCATGAATATGTCTAAAGTGAAGGAAGTTGACACTTACTACTTTAGAAGACAATTTGGAGAAGTGCAAATCAGCAAATGCATCATTTTGTTATTTTATCTTGAGATTAGTAAAACAATAAACATAACATACCAGGTCTCATAATGAGATATTGAGAGAATCGAGTGTAAGCAGATTTTTATCCTAAAGTGATTGTTTATTATAGATGGTTGATGAGTGCGATAGTTCAGGAAAGTGCGATAATCAAAGTAGAAGAAACAATAGATAGTAACAGAAATTAACACATAAGAAACTATAAGATAAATACTACAACTACTAGTATGGAATGATAAACGAGACAACATTCTACTTCTTGCTAATCTCGTTCCTTAATCTATGTCATCCACAACTTTCTATTTACGGTCATGTTCTCAATAAGCCAATACCGTGTTATCTCTTGTCAAATCACCTCTCCACAATACTTCTTCACGTACCTCTACCTCTCTTGAAATCATACTCGCACACTTTCACACAGATGGAGCATTTGTGCATTTCTTCTTTACATGCTCAAACGATTTTAATTTCGCTTTTCATATCTTGTCCTTCATTGAGGTCACTCCTACTTTGAGATTAGTAATTTTGAAATTATTACCTTATATAGAGTGTGGAAAAAATAACATCATAACTATGATATTATTATATGAATAATCTCAAAAGTGCTAATTCTGAAATAAAATAATAATAACAAGACACAATTTATTTCAAAATTGTAATTTTGTTATCCCACGAACCAAACAAAATTAACTAAAAGTTTAATTTACATACATTGACGATAATAATGAAATTCCACATTCATGTTTTGCATGTTATATACTAATCAAATAATTGCTATAAAAGTTACTTAGCAATATATTACATTAATTATATTATAGAATGTATCTTCATGATTGAAAGTATTCCACTATGATATGTTTGGTTGAAATAGTGCCAATTGTATCTTCATTGAGCCCCTAAAACCACAAATTTTTGCAACTTATTGTTGTTTATTCCAATTATAGACTTGCCTTTTCCACCAATTATTAGATAATCATTTATTCACATTTGATGTTTATAGTATGACATAATTAAATTAATTATTTATATTGCCTAATCATCAACCTAATTTTATTTTAAAGATTCTATGTCGTGCATACATACTTGTCTTTTTCATAAATTATCAATTAATTAAGTTTCTGTTCAAGACATTAAAGCCACATCTAAGTGAGTCTCTTATTAAATTACATTAAATCTAATGTATAAAATTAGAGAATCTATAAAAGAATTAAACTTTCCATTGTCAAAATGTCAACAAGATTAGGTGAACGATCATTATTGTAAAAATAAAAAAATAAATCTAAGGTCTTCTTTTATTAATAAGAAAATATATTATGGAATCAGTGATTGCAAAGTTTGATAACCCAAAATTGACTTGACTTCGCCAAATAGCCTCATCTCTATCAGTTTTAAGAAAGTGAACAAGTTTTCTTACTTCACTATTCATCATCACATACCTCACCATCATAAAATATTTGATAAGGAAACAAAAAAGAAACACAATTAGAGAGGAAATGATCAAAGTTGCTCACATAATCACCATATATATATTTGATAAATAAAAGTCTAATGGGCAAAGTATAAAAAACATCAAGTATCATTGGTAAAAAATTATCTAAACTCGATATTTATATTAAATTAATAGATGCATAATATGTTTTTTCAAATAAAAATTTTCCACTTAACTATAATAAAACAGTATAAGTTATTACAATACAACAAATCATACTATCCAAATTTGATATATTCAAAAAGATCAAAATCTTTTGATGTAATTGGTGTTAATTATTAAGATATTAGTATATCAAAAGGACAGGTAAAAGGTTAATTATATGTTGGAGTAAAAGGAGAATGGAGAAGAATTATCAATATTATGCTACAATATTATGGTAATGATTAAAAATTCAAGAAAAAAATTATTTCAATTTGGTGATTTGACATTTGATTTTGGTGTAATATGATTGATTACTTATATTTATGCAATAAAAAAAAGACTAAATATAGAATTTAGAACTTATTAAATATGTTAAATTTTAATAACTTCGATCCCATAATTAAAAAAAGTTGATTATGAAACGATTAAACTTAATAAAGTTTTATATAATATGGCTATAAGTTAAATGATGGTCCTAAATAGGCTATTATGTTCACTTTAGCCCCTTCTAAAACCCTTGTTGGGTCGCGGCTATAAGTTAAATGATGGTCCTAAATAGGCTATTATGTTCACTTTAGCCCCTTCTAAAACCCTTGTTGGGTCGCTGAAGAACCAAAAAAAAAAACATTTGTTCTTCATCAGCTGTGCTTTTCGTCCTTGTAAGTTCTTCTGAGATTTTTCAATTTTTCTTGATTATTGCTGTTATGTTCTTGATTTGATTCATGTATGTTGTTATGTGTTTGTGTTTTTTTTTTTTTTTTTTAAAATCTATTTTTTGCTTCCTTTTTTGGATTGCTTGTGTTCTTATTGTATGTTCAAATCAAATTTTGAGGTACTTTTTTGTTAATTGAGTCGAGGATTACATCTTCTCGACTTTTGAGGTAGGGGTAAGGTATGCGTATACTTTATACTCCTTAGCCGGTGGGAGGGGTAGGTGTCAAGTGTAAGGTATCCACTGGAATTGGTCTAGGTGTACGGACACCACAGTAATAAAAAAATATTAAAATTATGGTTTCAAATTTGTTTTTTTTTTTTAAATTTCAATCACATATATTTGTGCTCTGGTAAGTTGCTCGGACTCTCCAAAAATGTTGCGGCACCTGTGTTGAATCCTTCAAAAATGCACTACTTTTGAAGGCCAACACACACTTGATGACATTTTTGAAGAGTCTGAGCAATATAGGTTGCTCTGTCGACCCATTATTCATACTCTCCATCTGCTTTTGTCAGAGTTAGGATTTCTAAACACACGAAGAATACAAGGGGATACATTCTTCATACATAAAAAAGAAAGTATATCCTTATATATGCAATTTAATTCGAAACTCTGTTGGATTTGCCCATGGTTCTGGAGTAAAACAGATTTGTTCTTGCTCGAACTTTAGTTTGGCTCAATTTTGCTCCAAGTTTCTAATTTTGCAATAGTTTAGAGTAAGGAACAGTCAAAGAGAAGCTAGAAAACTTTTTAGATCGACCTGATAATGATTCTCATGTAAAATTTCAAACAATCTAATTTATGATCTGTATAGTTCCTGGCTCCTTTTAATGCATCTTACTATCTCAAACAATCTAATGCGTCTGACCATCTCCTCTTGACATGCCTGAACCATCCCAGCCTAGTTGTCCGCCACGGAGGCCACTTTCACCTTGCCCCTGAATCTTGGATAACAATGACAGTTTTTGAAAAAATGTATTACAAGTTCAGAAACCAGATTTTGACATGTCCAGAAGATGTCATATATAGTATAAAGACCAACAGTAGAAAAGAGGAGTGAAGTTAACTTTATAATCAAATAATCTCAGAATCCAAACATGTTTTATAATCGAATTACAGGAATGCTAGATTATAGATCATTACTTGTGGTTTATTTGAGCTTTATCTTATACTAGCTAAACATATATATTCCTGGTCATGGACTATGGATTAGTGATTCATTTGTTAGAGTTTATTGAAGTCAATTATCTAGGAGTTATTACCTAAGGTTGAGTTATGTTCCAATTGGTTTTCGATGCTAAATTTCCATTTTGAATGTTTTTCCAACCTATCGGTTGGAAAGTTAGGCATAACACCCTGAAAATGACAACATTATAGGACTATGGTAACAAACTTTTATCAATGTCTTAACCACCATTTTGAAATCTCGTGGAACTAAAGCAAGTTTGTCCGACTCAATGGTGGTCTCTATGTTCATATCGGCTAATGTCAGGTTCAAATTCAGTTGCTGTACTCACAGACAATATTCTCAAGTGAGATAACATCATTTTTGAAGTTTGCAGCTATGAAATTTTGTTCTACCTGTCTAACACTTGATGGGATGACATCTCTTTCCATTTTTCTTTTAATATTGTGAATATGAACAGGAAGACCATGAGTGTGGCTTAGGACTTAGAACGGTTATTGAAGTACTACCTTATGAGTATTTCGAATGAGAAAACTAAAATTTCAAATGCGTTTTTTGGTGTAAAGAAAAGAACAAACTTGTCCTTCCCTCTTTTTTATAGAGAATTTTTTGAATGCTATCTACTATAACTGATCTTTAGTAGGCTGCTTTCAACATGTAAATGCAAATTTGTGGGTTGTTGTACCTGTACTTTTGCTTATGTTGCATTTTTTCTATCAATCACCAATCTTGTTCCATCTTCTTTCTATGTCACTTGGTGATTGGGATTCTTAAAAGTTATTTTTTTTTCTCAAAGAAAACTTCACTTATTTGGCTGATGTCTGAAACTAAGGCATTTCGACTTGTTGCTGTATCGTTATTGTTGCAACTTGTAGTTCATTTTTCTTGCATTACTTTGATAGATGAGCCTTTTATTCTATAAGCTATTGACCTCAGTGAACCATTGACAATATATGCAGATGATCAGTTTTTTGAAGTTTGAGTGACGAACACCATCTTAGTAGAAGTTCAAGAAGTACGATCAAATTGTTTGCCAGTTCTTATAAATGGGTGGTAACAAACAAAGGCGATCTAAAACCTATCACCACTCTCATCGAGGACAATCCAGTCGCACCCGTCAACCTGATGACTCTTTCAAGGTTGAAGAGTCTTTACCCGGAGAATTTGTGGAAGAAGAGGAACCAACCGGTCCAAAAATTCAGCTGGCTATGTGGGATTTTGGTCAGTGCGATGCTAAAAGGTGCACTGGACGGAAGCTTGCAAGATTTGGTTTATTGAGAGAGCTGCGTGTTGGTAGTGGATTCGGTGGCATTTGTTTAAGTCCTACTGGAACACAGTGTATCTCAAGAGAAGATAGTAGTTTAATTGATCGAAAAGGAATGTCTGTAGTCGACTGTTCATGGGCACGTTTGGATGATGTACCTTTCACCAAACTGCGCTGTCCTGCACCTCGTCTTTTACCATGGTTAGTAGCAGCAAATCCAGTAAACTATGGTCGTCCGTGTCAGCTATCTTGTGTTGAGGCCTTGGCAGCTGGTTTAATTATATGCGGCGAGGAGGAAACTGGAAATCTATTGCTCAGCAAGTTCAAATGGGGTCACGCGTTCTTATCCCTCAATAAGGAACTTCTGAAAGCATACTCACAATGTCAAACGAGTGCTGAAATAATTTCAACTCAGAATGAGTGGCTCTCTGCACAAACCTCACCTATTCCACAAACTCTAAAAGCAGAAGACTCTGGATCTCACAGTGAAGGTGAAAATTCTTCTAATGATTCCGACGATGGACTTCCTCCTCTAGAAAAGAATATGAATCATGTTTCGTTGGCGGATAGCGATGAAGAGAGTGAATAGCATACTTGTAGTTGCAGTAAGAAAAAAATGTTTGCTGAATATAGCATAGCAGAATCCTATGTTTACTGTATTCTTCTTCCTTCTTTTTTTTCAATCTAATTATAGTTGATTTTGGCAACTAATGCATAATGTTAGAATGTGGAGAGTGTCCTCCCAATATCATCCATACAATGGTAGTGTTTTGATATTGAGCTATACATATGTGTTACACATATCGTCTAAACGATTGAACAAATGAGAAGAAATCACCTATTGTTTTTGTCTCCGTTGAGATTTGGACAAGAGACTTTATAATTCTCAACTCACTTCCTTGACTACTTGGCTGCACCCTCAGGTGCGATAACTCATTAGACATTTATGCATCAATTGTTCTGAAAGCTGGATTTTGTAATCACATATATGTAATTAGCACTCTCTCTTTCAATTTGTTTGTCTGATTTTGATTTGATATGTAGTTTAGAAAAGTAAAAAGGACTTTTGAATCTTGTGGTCTTTATATGTAGAATGTATCAAAATGTCTTTTAATCTTGTGGTCTTAAACATGTCAAGTGACAAGTTAGAATTAAGGAGTTGTCAAAAAAGGAAGATTGCATTCTTTTTTTACACAAGAAGCATATATTTATCTAAATAACATGATACATACACCAAAAAAGAACAAATAAATAATTTTTGAACTTTTTCTTCTACATAAAGTCGAAAGCAAAAAAAATAAATAATGAAATGATCCTTCTTGTTCAAAGATCTATTTGGAAGTGGAAGTCTTTGCACCAACTCCTGTTGGTTGAACCTGTGGAGTTTTCACCTTAAACCTCTCAAGCTTTAATTGAGATTCATCAACTCCTCTATTCTTGTATTTCAATGATTCATCACTAGAACTCTTTTCAAAACCAATAATTTGATGAGTTTCATCTTCTTGATCTTTGTTATGATAAAAAATGTTCTTGAATAAGTCTCCAATTCTCAAGTGGAGGTCTTTGAAGAACTCTAGAACCATATTCAATCTAAGATCCGCCTCTACGCGCATGCAACAACAACACTGGCTCTATGAAGTCAGAATCGAATCTTTCTGTTGGATTTCTCAATTCAAGGGCATGAAGTGAGTACTTTTAACTACTTTTCTTGGTTCTTATAATGGCGGCTATGTTTTTGTGACGAAAATGAAGGAAAAAGGTAACTTTGGATTAAAGACTAGTAAAAGATTTGAGAAGTTGGGATTTTTAGGAATTCAATTGGGATGTTTCATATGACAATTGTTTTATATAGTGGTGTAGTTTTCTTGGTCAAGAGTAAACAGGCTTGCAGGGATATTATATACTATATATATATTAGGCAAATCTTATCAAAGACACTTACTTTGACATTTTGACTTGGTCATTTCATGAAGCAAACTCATGATGGCTGGTATATATGAGGTGATGTATTTAGTTAGGCAACATAATGGAAATGTATCTGACTGTAAATTCTAAAATGACGATTCAACCTCGTCCTTGACCTCGAGTAGTAGTGACCAACATGGAAAGTTCATGCTAAGGAGTAAGGGAGAATTTACGAATTAAACAAGCAATGATGTGGCGATAAACCTCTCATTCTTGGAGGTGTTTTAGTTTTCATCTTTTTGGAAAAAAAAAACATTTATTCTATTAGACATGGTATTTTAGGACGTAACATTCTTTCTATTTCATCTCCTTGAAGGGGATTGTTCAGCATATGCACCAATTTGATGAAGACAGGTTCATCTGAACTCAATACTTTCGACGCTAAAGATATTTATGTGTAAAAAATCACTAAAATTGCAACAAATAGTAGCTTGAAATCCAATGAGTTCAATTTAAAGGTAAGTTGCTGACAAAGTTTATTGATTCCAGAAGACTTCACAAAATACACATCTAATACAACAAGAGACTCAAATATCTTAGATACATAGCTACACCACTCACACTGGTCCAAGAAACCATATTGGATGAAGAAACTAGAGCCTATCTCTTAATGAAATGTAGTGCTTTGAGCAATGCCAGCTATCTATACATGTTTGGTCTCAGATGAGAATCATAATGTGAGACAGGAAATGATGGGGGTTTACCTGTCTCATTCCTCGGAAGGGATCTTAAGAATACTTCTTCGCCTGAGGACAAGTTTGGCACTACAACAGGGCTTAATGTGGTTAGTCAGGATTCGTATAGCGGACTCCAGCTTGCTTGGGATTGAGACACAGTAGTTGTTGTATTGGGACGAAAAGGATATGTGGGGTAGGTTGATTTACTAGAAAATGGATGACCAAAACTTGAGGGAGGATTAAGGTAGTCGAATCCAGTGGTATATGGTAGACCTGTAATAGCATTTGATGGAGACTCCACGTAAGGGGCAGTTGAGAATTGATCATAGCCAGGTTCATGAAAATGATTCGCTGAACTGAACCTTGACGGAAAACCTTGGTAGCTGGCTGTTGTAGTTGCTTCAAGTTGGAAATCTGTTGGTAGTCTAAAAAGGCCAGGGAATCCAGGAGGAATGTCTAATCTGTCCTCAATTTTAGCAGTAGGAATAGAATGTTCTATGGACGATCGGCCTTCTGCTATTGGCGAGACGTTGATCTGTTGGCTAATAGAAAATTTAGCTTGTTCAAGTGCTCCCAGGATAGAACCTATGTTATCTGAAGCATCCCTAGAAACCAAGGCATGTCCTGCTTGCAAACTGCTACCTCCAGAAGACGAGATACTATTCTCCAAGGGGTGTATAGGGGAACCATTAGCAGACGGTAACTGATGGTGACTATAAGCAGGTGTTGGGCCATCATTTTCTGGACAACTCCCATTAGACTTTGAAAGTGCAAATTCTGAAGCTGGGGACTCGAAATTAATAATTCTGCTGCAGTTCTGATCCTTCCTGCAGCTTGTACCGATATGCGGAGTGGATGCAACATTGTCTGTAACTCCATTCGTGGAGGGAATATCAACTTCCTGGAATTTGTTTGCATGATTTTGCAAATTAATCATTTCAACAGCATATGGTTGCTCAAATGCCTTCATGTCATCTCTTTCTTCAGTCACGTCCGAGTAATTTCCGGGGTCACATGAATCCTGAGTAGTTTATGAAAGTGAAATGAAATGAATTATGAAGGTGTGTACTGGACTAAAGAAAAAGCAGCAAAATGCATCAAGACCACAAATAGAAGCAAAACTAACAGTACAAGTTAAGAAATATATGATCAACCGACTAACTACACATCAATCTCAGACTATTTGAGATGAGCTATATGGATTTTTTGTTTTCCATATAGTGGTTCATCATGGTTTGACCATTTTCATGCTGGCCAACCGACCGCAATCTGAATCCTTCATCCGAGCTTCAGAAGGTCACATGAATAAACAAGTAAATGACACATCTTTATCCATGACTAGACCCAACATGGACAGATGACCGTAACATATCAGTAGCATTCCCGTTATTACTTTAGAATAACACCACCGAATGTAAAATCTTGACAAACTTAACTCTACAAACCAGAATATAGCACTAGATTATAGTTCAATTATGGAGAAAATAAGATAATATTAAAAACTAACTATGACATGAGTAGATTATTCTGGACTTCCCTCATTATTTGCCGGTTATGTTCTTGAGTGGATTAGTCTAACGACGATCTTCAATATCAGTGTCTTTGCACAGATCAAGTAGCCAACAGATGAATAATATGCATGTGCTTGATCAAAAATTCATATATACCTGTGCATAGTTGTTATTCTCTCTATACTTTTCTTCCCATTCTCTTTGAACTTTTTCTTCAGCTTCATATTGCCCTATAAGCTGCGCCTTATGCTGCAAAGCTCTTTCCATGCCTTCATTACTCTCATCTGCTTTCCTTTGATTTTCTGACATTTCTGAAGTAGGTAAGTGACGTTGATCTTTCACATCATTATTGTCAGCACTGTCCATTAAGAATTGATGCCCATTATTAGCAAAAGAAGGAAGATGCTTGGGGGGGGGGGGGGGGATTAA
>JAJOOR010022018.1:0-10150 GCA_036250505.1 Solanum acaule | reverse complement strand
TAATTACTGTAATTTATAGTACTTTCTAAGAAATTTTCAAATAATATATATTATTTCATTTGTCCCAATTTATGCGTCACCGGTTAAATTTGAAGAGTTAATCAGATCTTTTATATATTTTTATATCTTTTAAATATTTAAGTAATTAATTATCGTGATTTATAATATTTTATACAATTATTTAGTATAGTAAAAGAAATTTAAAAGAAAGAAACAAAACGAATTCATCATAGAAAATTACCAAATAATCCTTCAATAGTAAAATATGGGTCCCACTTTTTTTTTTTACAGGTTGACCTCCTGCCTGTATAGTAATTTTTTTGTCCACAAGAAAAAAGGAACACGTGTCGACCCCAAGGTCCTCTCTATTCGCGATTATTATATATAGTAATATATAATTTAGAATTTTATGAATAAGATAATACTAAAGGGTGTCCTTGGCCAAATATCATGGCATGAAATAGGACACGAAAACACTTTGCAAAAAAATATTATTATTTCTTAAAATGTCCACATGTTCTGAAAAGTTAAAAGAGTGAAAACACTAGTAACATACAAGACTTTGCATACTCAAATTTCCCCTTTCTCTCTCTAGTTTCCTTGCCGCCGATCACCCAAAATCTCCCATTTTCACCTTTTTCCGATCCGGAGTTTCGACTTACTTCTCTTATTGTTGTAATACAAGTGAAGATTTGAGTATTGTAGGTGAATCTTACTCGGGAACTCACTAATTTGAGTGGAGTCTTTCCATTTTAGCAAATCCCATTTGCATTAATTTGAATTTATTTTTTTCATTTTTTTCGCCGGTGAGTGATTTCTTGC
Organism: Solanum acaule; assembly: GCA_036250505.1. Taxonomy (NCBI): domain Eukaryota; kingdom Viridiplantae; phylum Streptophyta; class Magnoliopsida; order Solanales; family Solanaceae; genus Solanum; species Solanum acaule. Next base: position 9,328 of record JAJOOR010022018.1, on the reverse strand, counting down.
CAATTTTGGTATCTGAGTTTTGCTTATCTACTTAGCTTTGAGCTGGTTTTGCTAATTAGCTAGTCTGAGCTTGTGTTCAGAAGAATCAGAACTTTGTTCAGAGATACTAGTTGGGTACAGAAAGCAATATTGAATGGTAGATTCGCAAAAAGAAGCGAGTAGAAAGTTTCTTAAGTAGAAATGCTCTAGATTTTTACATTTTAGGCCCTAGATAAACCCTAGAAGAATTCTATTTCATCCGCCATGAATGATTGCGCGGGCTCTGGTGAAGTGAGTGTATTGTCTTCTGGTGATCAGGCAGCTCCTTGTAAAGAAGCAGCAAAGAAAAAGCGGAATCTCCCTGGAATGCCAGGTAAATTAATTTTAATTTAAATTTGCAATTTCTAATGAATACGACTACTATGGTTAGCTTTCAAATTAGTTAGGGTTTAGTTATTTAAATCCATTTTGTTTAAGCACCCAGATTTCTATTTCAGCAGAAAATTGATTTTTGGGGCTTTTCTATTATCCTTTGATTAGATCCTAATGCGGAAGTGGTAGCTTTGTCACCGAAAACTCTATTGGCAACGAACCGATTTGTGTGTGAAATTTGCAACAAAGGGTTTCAGAGAGACCAGAATTTGCAGCTTCATAGAAGAGGTCACAATCTGCCTTGGAAGCTAAGGCAGAGAGCAAGCAATGAGGTGAGGAAGAGAGTGTATGTTTGCCCTGAACCTACGTGTGTTCACCATGATCCTTCACGGGCATTAGGGGATTTGACTGGGATCAAGAAGCATTTTTGTAGGAAACACGGTGAGAAGAAATGGAAATGTGATAAGTGCTCAAAAAAGTATGCAGTTCAGTCTGATTTGAAGGCTCATTTGAAGATTTGTGGAACTAAAGAGTATAAATGTGATTGTGGGACTATGTTTTCAAGGTCCATTCTTGATGCCCTTTTGATTGCTAATCTCTCTTTATTGTAAAGCTGATATCTTTGTTAATAATATATAGGAGGGATAGCTTTATCACACACAGGGCATTTTGTGATGTTTTAGCAAAAGATACTGAGAAAGCACAGAATGCAGTTACAACTCCTATTGCTGATGAGGACCATAAAGTTCAAGTTGTTGTTTCATCAACACCACAAACACCTCCTACGCCCCCACCATCCTCGGAGCCGCCAGCCGTTCCTTCACCAGCTGCTCCGGAGCCTCTACCATCTCCTGTTTCTCCGTCAACTGCTGTAGTGTCTTCTGATTCTCCCATCCAGAATCCAGGTACATTTTGAAGTTCAATTTTTAACTAGTTTGAAAATCTGGATTTGTAGTTTATCTGATATGTGTGTTTGTTGAGAACAGACAGGAGACTTCGTTCTTTCTTTGTTTTGGAGTCTTGCTTATTTTGTCAGTCAATGATATTTTATCAAGAACTTTTGTCATCTATTGATTCTTGTTGTTATCTGTATTCCTTATTAGACTATTTTAAATAAGTGTTTGCTTATCAATCTGGGCCATTATTTCAACTTCTAACTTGAAAAACAGTTTTTGGAGTCTTTTTCAAGTTTTCACTCACTAAAATTCAACTTGTTTTCTTGTCCAACACTTGATTCAATTTCCAAATACTCTTTTCAACTTCAACTTCAAATACTACTTTTTTTCATATCTCGACCTACTCATGTCCAAACGCCCAAGTGATCCTTTATCTGAACAAAGTTCAAATTGTAGAAACAGAAGTATGTAAATATAGGCATAAAGAGATTAAACAAAAAAATAGAAAAGTAACATTTCCAATCTGAAAAAACTTTGGGAAAGGTAAAGGAAACATAGCACAACTTAAAGAATTTTAAAATGTGTCATCACTTCTACTAATCTTTTATATCAAAAGCTTAACTTTCACTGCTTGTTTATATGAGTTGTTTCTTTCTGTCTTACTATAATTGTTACAATTTGGCAGAGAGTCCACACACAAATTCCAATGGAACTATTACTAAACAGGATATAGAAGAAACAACAGCAAAATCAAGGTTGTCTGGAATCTGCAGTAGTAGCTCATGCACCGGATGTACCAACAGCAACTGTTTTACAAGCTTGACTGGAATCTGCAGCAGCAGTTGGAGCTCAAGCAGTAATGGAAGTACCAGCAGCAGCAGCATTTTTCCAAGTTTGACTGGAATCTGTAGCAGCACTAGGAGCTCGAGCAGTAATGGAAGTACTGGCAGCATCAGCGTTTTCCCAAGCTTGTCTGGAATATGTAGCAATAGTAGGAGCTCAAGCAGTAATGGAAGTACCCACAGCAGCAGCATACTTTCAAGTTCAATTGGAATCTGTAGCAGCAGCATATTTCCAAGTTCAACTGGAATCTGTAGCGGCAGCAGCATATTTTCAGGTTCAACTGGAATCTGTAGCAGCAGCATATTTCCAAGTTCAACTGGAATCTGTAGCAGCAGCATATTTCCAAGTTCAACTGGAATCTGTAGCGGCAGCAGCATTTTTGCAAGTTCAACTGGAATCTATAGCAACAGCAGTAGCTCGAGCTGTAACAGAAGTACCAGCGGCAGCAGCATTTTTACAAGCTTGACTGGAATCTGTAGCAGCAGTAGTAACTCGAGCAGCAACAGAAGTGCCAGCAACAGCACTTTTGCAAGCTTATTTGCTTCATCAACAGCTTCAGGAAGTTTGCCGTCTCAAGCACCTCAATTTACTGATTGGTTTCAGTCCGTGGCTCCTGCACCACCACCTGATATAGAACCACCATCATCTATGGAACCAATATCTCTCTGCCTTGCAATGAATCATGGTTCATCAGTCTTTGGACCAGCTGGGCAAGAGAGAATGCAGTATGCTGCAGCACCACAACCATCCATGTCTGCAACAGCATTACTGCAGAAGGCTGCTCAGATGGGTGCAACAGCGACAAACTCATCATTGTTGAGGGGTCTTGGGATATTATCTTCTTCTTCATCGTCTAGTGGGCAACACGAATGGAATGGGAGACAAATTGACACTGATGGTGCAACGTTGGCTGCAGGCCTTGGCCTTGGATTGCCATGTGATGATGGCTCTGGTCTAAAGGAACTGATGTTGGGAACTCCCTCTGTTTTCGGTCCCAAACATCCTACTCTTGACCTTCTTGGATTGGGGATGGCAGCTGGTGGAGGCTCAACACCTGGATTATCCGCTCTAATAACATCAATGGGCGGTAATCTAGATGTGGCTGCGGCAGCAGGACCGTTTGACAGTGGAGAATTTTGTGGGAAGGAGTTTGGAAGAAGTTCATGATACCAAATGTGAAGGACCATGAAGCTTTAGTTGACAATTTGGCAAAGCCCGTTAGTGTAGGGAGAAAACGTCTTTGTTGTTGTAATATAGAAGAAACTCCTACTCTCTGTATAAACTTTTCTACTCTTTAATTTATTCTAAAGGAAGCAATTATATTTATTTAATTGAAGTGTAAAAAGTGATAGTTTGCGCACGGTTAAAATATGTTTTACTCCCTCTATCTGAAATATTTGTTTATTTTTTTAAATTCGTTGTTTGAAAATGTCTTTTTACCTTTTTTTAATAGTATTTTTTTTAGTTCTAACTTGATATAACACATACATGTCTTTTAACTGTCTTAGTTGACATCTATGTTTTTCAACTTTGGGTGTGCACAAGTAGACATTTAAATTTGTATAAAGTTAAATAAAAATAGACATGTAGGATGTTACTAGAATGCGAATCGATGTTGAGTAGGATGTGTGTGTCAATTTGTTGAACTCTATACAAGTTTAAGTGCCTATTATGCACACCCATAGTTGGAGGGTATAGATGTCATATGAGGTCAAGTTAAAAGATGTGTTTATGCCTTTTAATTTTTCACGTAGCATGTTTAAGATCGAAAGATAAAATATATCTTTGATACATTCTATACATCTTTAATTTAAAATCAGAAGATTCAAAAATCTTCAATACTTTCTTGAATTTCATGAATTGAAACAGAAGGAATATTAAATTAGGTACCTAGAACTAAAAGAGTGCTTCATGGCATTAAGAATGCAAGGTAGGAATAGAGAGAGTGAATGCCACCTATCTAGCCCTAGGTTAAAAATACTCTATAAAGTTATTGTTGGTGTGCTGAATCATTAAACACCAATAAATTTAGCCAACAGGCTTGAGCCTTGAAGTGACATAAGTGTTTATTTTTTTTTGTTGAGAAGTTGAGGGCAATTATAGATAAAAGAAGGGTATTTGGGTGTGGGGTAGGGAAAAAATCTTTCACAATTGGTAAAAGTGGCAATGATTTAAATCTGGACCTAAAAATGCCTTGAGAACCTTTTGGTAGGAAGTGCTTTATTTTTTTAGTGAACCTACATGACTTGGAGGTGAAAATGCGAGGAATTGAGAACTTCTTGATAGGATGCGAGTTATTCTTTTTTTTAGTGGACCTATTTAACACGAGACTAAAAATGTTAAAAGAATCTAATAGTCGGTTGGGTGAATTTCGAATATGAATGACTAAAGAAAGTAGCTGGACCGAGGCGTTTATTAATGATAGGACATAAGATAGAAAGGATGAAGAGAAAGTGGTTTCCTGGGCCAATTTTTAGCTTTGACATTAAAAAGGAAAGGATCTGATGCAATGTTTCTATACTATTTTCTCAAATTTCATTTGAATTAATATGCTAATTTTCATCTAAGGTTATGCTGTATTCTTGTCGTTTATATTCTTGTTTTGGTAGCAATCACATGGCTTAATAAAGTTGGGATTCTTTTTTGCACAAGTGTTAAAATCATCCCCCTTCACCTCATGTTCTTTTCCATTGGGACATTTTTGTTAGAACTATTTATTCGCTTTTGTGTGGAGTCTTGAAACAACAGTAAAGTTGTCTTCTCGTTTGATCTACAGGTCGTGTACATTTCTTGGGATGTGGTCCATTCCATGTCCCATTTTATTTATATTTGCTTACTGACTAAGACCAAAAAAACAGAATTCAATATTTTGATGAGGATCAAGCTTATCCTTAGTCAATATACGTTACATTTTAGGAGAAAAATTCCAACATTAACTTCAGTTAATTGGGTTCACAAATAAATAATTGTATTGTAATGAGATTTAAATTGTATTTTACGATGGAGTGTATGATTATTTCATCGAAAAACTTCGTTGTTAAAGACATAACACACTTTTAATTACTTAATTATGTCTTTAACACGTTCATCACGTGTGAGCCGACCTGCTTCTTTTTCATTCTTTAATGATATATAACATCCATAGTCAACCAAGCTATGTTGGAGAGTGTTGTAAGGATTGGTGATTCAAAATTGGCTACTTAATTTTTTTAAAAAGAGGTGATCTTCTCCTCAAAATGTGGTAGATATTTCTACCAAACTCCACCACAGTGGTGTTTAATTGAGAAAAGTAAAAGACAGGAATCTCTAAATCCCGCAAAAAAAAAAGACTCACTCCGAGGGAGCTTCAATGGTGGTGCTGTAAGGGATGATAGTCAATCTTCATCTTGAAGGGTTCGGAAAAATAGAACATACTCAAAGATCTTGCCTACAAGATACTTTCCTGGTGAAGGAGAGAGAATTTGACAAGCTAAGAAAGTCTTGTTGAAAGCAGGAACTTAGACTATGACGACAATATCAACATAGTTTCCACTCATTCCTTGTCTTCCCGAAAAAGAAATCCATAAAGTCCTCAGTAGGATTGGCAGCACTGGCTAATAAGGAGATATTTTGGACTTATCGGATGCAAAAAATTTCCCAACTTCTGAAAACATAACAAACAAACAAACAAAGCAAGATAGAATACAATCCAAGTTACCAGAATACTTAATGGTCTAAGATCAAGTTATTCAGTTACTTTTACAATGTTGTCATAGATTCAGATTCAACCCTGGGTTAAAAATCCAAGAATTAATGTTATAAATTTCACTCAAAAGGGTTAAAAAGGGCATAAATTAGTAGAAAAACAGAGATTTCTACTTCTAACGCACGGTAAAAGCTATAGATTTCTCACGGGCAGTAAGAGATTTGTGAGCATTTAAACCAAAATAAGCTACTCTGTCATGGCTTGTCCTCAACTCTTAGCTTCCTCAACATTGGACTGAAGACGCATGGCGTTGGCATTACTCTCTAGCTTGGACACATCCTCTGGCCCATACAACCTCGTCAACTCATCCTGTTTCAGAATCAGGTCCCAGTAAGAATCAGTATTTCCATCTTTCTCGTATTGCTTAGATGGATTAAAAGGACAAACATAAAGAGAAAAAGAAACAACAGCAAATTTTCTCAGAACTGTGAGTACCAATTTTTTTAATATTGATCAATAATTCCGTGCAAACACAAGATAAAAAACTAAAAGCCCAGGGTAAAAAGGGGAAAGGATGGAAACTTTAGAATTTACTTAGAAGTGAGGGCAAATGAGATAAGCATACACGAATACAGACGGGAGAAGGGAAAAGATGCTCAAGTAGTTTTTACCTTTATTGAATTATTCTCCGAGGTAAGCTTCTCACATTCCTCAGAGACCTTTCTCAACTCCTCTTTGAGTCCATGATTCTCATTGCTCAATGTCTCTACCTTAAGTTGTAGCTCTTCACACTCAGCCTGCAGAAGATAATCATAAAACAACACGACTATCAAAAAACTTCACATTCCAGGTAATCTCGAGATGGACCTATCAATGTTGTCTGTTCACAGTATTTTATCAGACCAATTTTTAATCAGATTTACAGTTCAGATCCCACTCTCTCTCTCTCTCCTGGTCAGGCATTCGATTGCGCATCAGAGAGAAAGAACAGACTTCCTATGGCTTAAAATTTAGTCAACCAATAAGGCGAGTCATCCCCCATCGGGTGATTCTATGAAAAACCTTGCTTCTCAGTTTAGTACACAATCTGTTGGACAAACTACAGTCCACAATGACAATGATCGGCTGTTCTTTCCAAAAAATGTTCACAAAAACAAAACAAGTCCTTTATTTTTAGTACACCTTCCATCCCTATATGATTGAATCCGGATGAGATTGGCATGAAGAAAATAGTATCCAACTATCACACTTGGGAGAACCGTTTTTCTCCTTTTAGCTGGAAGGCTAGTTACTCCCAGTGTTTCAATACCAATCACATATTTGCAGCAATTAAGCCCACCAAAACTAATGATTCAGGGTGTTAATGGTATTTGAAACAATATTTATTTATTTTTTATTCGGAAGTTGGGTAAGAATACTTAAAATTCTACTTCTAAATACTCTTTTTCAACTTCAGCTTCAAATACTCTTTTGTTTCAACTTCAACCACCAAATATTTGTCCAAATTCCTACTTAGTTAGGCTGGGTGATTTATATGGAACTTGAGGCCAAGAGCACTTACAAGAGCTATGAAGCAGAAACTCGAGATCTGATACCAAAAATCGATGCAGCACAGTGAAACTCATGTATATTATATATATATATATGCTATTACTATCATTCATTGGTGTTACCAACTTCTTTTCCTTTGTTTCGTTTTCCTTTTGGGAACTTCTAATTTCTGTACTCTTGAACTTGAACTCAATTATCATAAGAGAAACAAAATATGCTATTTTTCTCAAGGTCGATAATTTGGAAAACAATAGAAAGAGACACATATACATACATAAATGACCCCTTTAATTTGTAAAAAATGTTTTCAGTTAAGAAGTCTTAACTGAGACAATGAATTGACCTATTGACCACCGGAAGTCTATGTAAAATGGGTCTATCAGACACTACTAGCTGAGATGGTAGGTTGCGTTTCTCCCACCCGAATTTGAGCATGTTTTTCTGGAAAATATGGAGTTTACTTCCAGACACTTCTGATAACTACTTTTTTTTCCAGCCATTCCTTCAAGTTTTCATCTTTTACCCCATATCAAACTCAATTCCATGTGTTTTCTTTTGCTTCTCCTCGCAAACCTATACTAGATTCAAACCTAAATCTACACTCACCAAAGCACTTTCCTTCCCCACTTCCTCTTCATTTACATCACCAGAAAACTTCACTGGCCTGCACCACTCAATGTCCATCTTTCCATTCCAGTTAAAGCCTTCATTGTGGAGGACAAGATGGTTCCTTCATATGGAAGGGGGAAGAAATCTACTGATCCTAAGGTCTAAGTACATTCCTAGAATAGAGATTCCTCTTGTTACATGGTATAGAGACCCAAAACAGCTCTACTCCAAATAGAAATGCTTTCCCACATAATGGTTTTGCGTTTACGGGTGGGTTTCAGGTGTTTTCACCCATGACTACTGCAAGGTTTGGGAATTTCACGTTATCCATGGCATTTGGCGTCTTATCCCATCATTGTTCAACATTCAAGTTAATGGATTTCTGCTGCCACTAATATTGGAACTACTGCTGGTTTTTCTCACGAGTCGCTCACACACTCCATGATGGTCATGCTCAACCATAGTGTAGAGGTCAGCAGCAATAGGTGAGTTTCTCCCTCAAATTGCTACGTTTAGTTATATGCATTTGTGTTATCTTTTCTTCAATTCGGAACTAAGTTTGGCGAGTTTAAAGGGTTGTCTATGTACTCAACCTATGTGTGTGTGTGTGCTTGATTAGTACAAATGAGTTTAACACATGGTGCAAAATCGTTTTACATTATCAAGTCACTTTTACCTGTTAAAAACTGCCTTATTTTCAAAATTACAAATCTCACTTTGTATGAAGACCTGTAAATATCTTTCAAGTCACCCAACAATATAAAAAGTTATCTACAATGCAGGTATATATAAGTTAAAACTCTAAATATTTTGAACACCCAAAATTGAATACTGTTTCCAAATAACAAACTTTAGTTTAAATAATTAAAACATCAACACTAAATTTCACACCGAAAATTAAATGAATTGAACGTCGCTTTCTGACCCACCACCTTTTTTTTTGGAGGGAGTACTAGAAGTAACAAAAGGAACTCTGGGTTACATCTGAAAAGAAAATCGTCTCTGGATTAAGTGAGTCCACACTTGCTACTTAAAACATGATCCAGTTGCTACATGTAGCATCCCAAGTTCTGCTACTTAAATCACCCATGGAAACCTTTATCATAGTACTTTAGATGCTCTATAACTAGGAACTTATGGCACAGGTTACTGCCTTGGTTTGGTATACAAAGGGATATTGGGGAGTGGCAAGATGAGTTTCTATGGACTACTGGATGGGCAAGTAAAGAGTCTGGGAGAGGAGCAATTATTAACTGTGTATTTGTTACTAGTTTCTGGGAACGCACGTTTATCCAAAATATTTAATATAAATTTTGTATTGTAAATGATAAATTTTAAATGGTATATATATATATATATATATATATATATATATATATATATATATATATAT
>JAJOOR010022016.1:0-13244 GCA_036250505.1 Solanum acaule | reverse complement strand
GGGTGTTGTTGGCAAGGGAAAGGAGGGGCAGATATGTGTTCACCCACTTGTGGACTTAAATAATGAAGAACAAACTTCTTATTTTTGACTGAGAAATTTGTTTGGAGCTAACTCTTTGGGCCAACCGCAACTTCCGTAGCTCAGGTATGATGGGTCTACCCTTCTCCACTTGAATATTGGACTGAGTTTGCTTGGCACAGGGCTCAACCTTGTGATCTAAGACACAAGTTCCTCAACCTGTGCCAATTTAGCGAACCCCCAAGGACAATAATGAAGCACAAGCTTCTCCAATACCTGCCTGAACTCAGGCAAAAAGAACTATTCTGTTAGGGCTAACATTCCTCATCTGTGTGAGAAATTGAACAAGGCGGCAGAACTACATAATGTTTTAAAACGTAATCACCTTCAAGATCAACGTACTTCCATGATAGCATTTTCTTTTTGGACCTGTCAAACTAAAAACATGCCCATGTCCAATGTAATAGAGAGAAATCCAATCATAGTTCACTTGTTCCTCTGATGTAAGTTTTCAGAAAACAAGTGCTAAGCAAATAGGAACATTCCTACAAGGGGCAACCCAAGTTTTGTAAGATAGTTTCATTCTTTACAGTAACTGTTGTCTCAGCCCAAAACTGGCAGCTGATAATCTCTTTTATAAGAAGGCATTAATGAAGTCAAGAAATACTCCCCCTATCACATTTCTGCCACTTTGTTTGACTGTGTAAGAAGTTTGAGAAATAAAGAGGACTTCTGAATGTAAACTCAATATATGCAAGGTACCAAAATTGCAGAAACTATCTATCTATATATAATATAATCACCGAGTTTAGAAGGCTGTGATTGGTCCAAAGGGCGGGTCACAGACGGATTTCTCGGTTATAAAAAAAAAATAATAAAAAAAAAATTGTAAGCTATAAACTTTTGATGTGGCATAGTTCTTTGGCCAAAGATCCCTCTTTTTTAACTTCTTTCCCCCTACATATGTTCATTCATTTCACCCAAATAAGAAAATTCAAAAGTCATTCTTTAATACTTCCAACACTTTTTGTATTCCAAGCTAAATTCAAGAAATTTTAATTTGTTAGAAAAGAAAGAAGGAAAGAGGAGGTAACGGAATCAGAATATAAGGAAACTAAAAAGGAATCTATCAATCAATGAAACTGAATTAGAGGTTTCATAAGAGCTCTACAATTTCTCATATAAGTAGAAAAGGAAAGAGGGGAAAGGAATATTAACTCAATTGCTATACCATAATTGTTGGTGCCAATAACATACATACAACATTCTTGATATTAGAATAGGAAGAGAACCAAAAGAAGAAAAACACAACATAAGGAGCGAATTTTGAGAATATAAAATTTAGGCATAGCCATTGGCAGAATGTCAGAGGCAGCCATAAAGAGGTTATAATTGGTGAAAAGAAACACAAGATTTTCAAGGTCATGAAAATCTTGAACACGCATCTTTGGTTGTTCGAAAGATAAAAGCATAACTTATTTTAATATACAGTATTCAACAATTTCCATTTGGGTCAAAGAGACTTGCAGCAGGTATATTTGATCTGTCTTTATTCTTAATTTCCTGTAAATTGATGAATATGGAGTTGCATAATTTGCAAGTAACCCATGATCAGTTGATCACAGAATATACATGCCCTGTTTCGTTGAGTATTCATTTGTGGAACAAGAAATCATACCCAAGAAAAGGAGCTTTAAGTATCTCGGGTCCATAATCCAAGGAGATTGATGATGATGTCACATATTGTATTGGAGCGGGGGGGGGGGGGGATATCGCAACCGGGGTACTGTGTGATAAGAATGTGCTACCAAGACTTTAGAAGGGTAAATTCTATACAACAGTGGTTAGACTGACATTGTTGCATGGGACAGAGTGTTGGTCAATCGAGAGTCCACGTCTAAAAGGTGAATGTAGTAGAGATGCAGATGCTCAAATAGATTTATAAGCATACTAGAAGAGATATGATTAGAAACAAAGTTCGAAGGGACAAAGTGGGAGCGGCCCCCTTAGCAGATAAGATGAGAGAGGTGAGAATGGGATGATTCAGACATGTGAAGAGAAGGTGCATGGATGCCAATAAGGGGGTGTGAGAGGTTGGCTATTGCAGAAACTAGGAGAGGTAGATGTAGGATGAAAAAGATCTGAGGAGAGGTAATTAGACACGACATGACTCAAATCCAGCTTACTAAAGACATGACCCTAGATAGGAAGGTATAGAGGTTGAGAATTAGAATAGACTTTTAGTAGGTAGTTGAGTATTCCGCACTATATACGGGAGAGGCAAGGGTCTAGCCTTATCCCCTCCTATTAGTGGTAGTAGTTTTTTTTTAGAAGGTTAACTAGTATTATAAACAAAAGGAGTACACCAATAGTGTGCTCCTAAGTAGTCACATCAAAAGTATGAAGGGACAGCCAAAACAACATCTATCACCTATATCCCTTATAAAACTATCTAAAAATAGGGTAATGTCCCATATATCCTTAGGTACAGAATGGATACACCAAAAGTAAAAGGTTGCTAAACTGTTTTTTTTATGACAATGGAAACCCGCAGCCGCTACCCTTTGGGTGCGCACAGAGTAAAACCCCCGCTCCTATGCAATAGCTCGCAAACCACATATTTATACTTTGGAAGGGAATGCTCTTGTTCTTAAAACATCTCTGATTTCTCTCCTTCCAAATTGTCCACCATATGCACGCAGGGACAATCTTCCATCTCTCCTTGTGTCCTGACTAATTTCATGCATTGGCATGGTCCATCTAATACCCCTCAGGTTAATGAACCATTGCCATAATTTCCCAGTCACTTTATAATGCAGAAAAAGATGATTTATTGTCACTATTTCAGCTTCACAAAAAAAAACATCTGGAGCATAACTGCCTATTAATGATAGTAGTTACTAATCACTATATTCTTTAATGTGTGGTACTTCTATTGTTTTACTTACTTTGTAACTTCCTATTTTACTATCGTATTTACTTTGTTTTGAAAACTTCTCTTTTGTGCCAAGGATCTATCGAAAACAACCTCTCCACCCTACAAAGGTCCAGTAAGGTCTCCATACATCCTATCTTCCCTAACCCCCACTTGTGGGACTACACTAGGTATGTTCTTGTAATTAAAAATAGCTATTTAATTATTTTTCTAATAATAAACTAAATTGTATGTATTAAATCCTTCGTTATTATAATCACAACAATACATGCAAAACAATAAAAGTGACAAGGACGATGAAAATAAACAATTACACTAAAGACAATAAAAAAGAAAAGTTGGCGAGATACTAAAGGACACGAAGCTAGAATATAATTCAATATTTGCTGATGAGAAAATTAAGAGAAGGTATTTTTAGCATCCATGTCAATTTATCTCGTGTTTTCACCGCTATGGTCATGTATTTTTTAATATAAATAGAATATCTTTTGATAGGATCTGTAGGTCGTAATATGTCATGATTAATTCTGTTATTGCACCTCCATGCATTGATTTTTCAACAGTGAAACCAACTTGTGTTGGGTGATTTATTGCCACAAAATACTTTTTTTTGGGTAAGTAAAATTTTAGTTGGCACAATACTTTATTTAAGCCAAGTTACTTGAAAAAAATTATACGTTGAATATAATAACTAATAGTTGAGAAGTTCTAATTTACATTTTCCTTATTTATTATATTTATCATCTTCAATAATCTACCCTTTTATTTCATAATTCAACCTCACTTTTTAACATAATATTTATGTGAATTTTCTTTAAAAATAATACTTATTGAGACAAGGCACACTAACTTTATTCATTTTGATTTCCAAGTTATTCCACAAAGTATATTTGACCATTAAGTAAATCTAGTACGTAAGCCCTAATTGTCTAAAGCTAAGCGGCACTAGCTCATACTTAGAGGGGGGCGGATAAATTCAAAAGGCTTTTTGTCCCCTTTGAATGTGTTTTGGTCAAACAAAACTGGTTTATTTTGAGTCATTAGAGAGGATGACATACATGTGATGCAAGCTATGAATAATACCCACTTAGAATACCGATGGGTGTTGTAGCTGAAGCCAAGAGGACTTTGGCACCATTAAAAATGGTGGTTGTGAAAGCGTGTGTTTTTATGGAGTTGTATCGTGCGTTGTGCCTATATATTATGTTGTTAACGCTCCAGTTACCAAGCCAAGGCACACTTAGGTGTTGGAAGCCTCACATCAAAGTGGGATGGTGTAATTGGTCAATCTATAAAGTCTTGGACAATCCTCACTTATTGAACTAATTTTTTGATTGAGTTTAGACCTGCAATACTTTTTCTTATCAAAGCCAGACTAACTCCATTCTTGTTTCACCCAATGTTTGGGCCCCGCATTATCTTGTCCATGCTTTAGTTGCCAAGTCTAAGCATGCAAAGGTGTTTAGTAGTCCCACATCGTAGGATAGAATGGCAAATTTGTTTCTTTATTTGATCTTGGGCAATCCTCACCTCTTCAGCTAGTTTGGGGGATGAGTTAGATCCAAGGTCCATTTCTTTATCATGGTATTAAAGCTAGGCCATCTCAATGCTTTGTTTACATGATGTTGGACCCATATATTATGTCATTTGTGCTTAAGTTACTAGGCACACTAAGGCAACTGGAAGTCCCACTTCAAAGTGGGATGGTGCAATTGGTTTCCTTATGGTCTAAGCATACTCACATGATGAGCTAGATTGTGGTCGGGTAAGGTCCAATGTTCATTATCCTATCATGATATCAGAGCAAGCAAAAGTTTTGAGTTTGAGCCTCACAACCACCCATTATAAAAATAAGAAAAACTTCACATGCTTAAGTTTGAAGACATACTTAAGTATGTGTTGCGATACTTGAGTGAATAAAATATACTCTCTTTATTAGCTTAAGCTTTTGGTTAGATGGTATTTGGCTAGAGGTAGATGCTCTAAGCTATGGCTGCCCCATGGGATGCTCATTTGAAATCTTTGTCTGGTCAATGCTAGAGAGAGAGAAGTGATGTAAATTGTAAACATGAGAATGGAAGGTCGATCGAGTCCATCCCTTGAAGTCGTACCCTCCGGTATGCCTGAGTCTTCCACCAATTGACGGAGACGTCTGCCGCAAAAAGAAAGGGGGCCTTGAGTACTCAAATGCGTACAAGGAAAAGACAGTTATTCAACGCACTAAAATCTAGTGGAAAACCTGTCCAAAGAAGGTGAGTCATGTAGATTCTTTCCCATGGTTTGATCTTTCCCCATACGCAGCGTGCATAAATCTAGATCACTTTTATGCGAGAAAGGGAAACTTCCAAGAAAAAAATAATATTCTTGGTGTTGTTTCAGTGATTTGCTATTGACTTTTGATGAAACTAAAATATCCTAGGGAAAATAAGAAAAAAAAAAAGCTTCCAATTCCAACTAACAGTGGAAATGGGGTTCCCCAACTGCAAAGTATCAGACCTCCCCTTAGAACTACTTAATACAATGTACAACCAAGTTTTGGTGGTTTTAATTTTCCTTTTTAACTTTCCCTTGTATGGGCAGGAACAACGTGTTTACATTGTCTCCACATACTCACTGATAATTGCCTTCATAAACATATCCCTAATAGGAAAAAAATTCAATTGCACTACGAAAAATCATCATTTGTCAATTGATTCCCCTACATTTCTACGAAGTATGATGGGCCAACTACAATTTCCTCAATTGTAGAAATACAAAAGATCTCCCGTTGGAAGCTCATTTACTGAAGTGAAGAACTTCAATGGTTATACAAGTATCATAGCATTAGATGATTAGAGAACAAAGGAACTTTGAATATTCCCAAAAATAAACCCCCCTACATTTAACCTCAATGCATAATGTTCCTTCCATAAAGATGGCAAGTCATGCAGCATGACAAGATGTCCTCACCCATGAACAAATAAAATCATTTTCGCTCAATTTGACTTGAGTATCATGATGCCCAAACAACATAATAGTCCTCACCTTCCTTGAATTTCCCTGTCTTATCACACAGCCCTAGCCTAACCACCACAATTTTCCAGTCTGCAGCTTAGAAATTCTTGGGGATTAGGTTACTGGTGATATTTTAATGGAAGTTGTAATGTGCTCAACCAAAACCCCTTTTACAGTTGGAATAGCATTTTTCCATGGCTGATGAGCAAGAGGACATTCTGCCTCTGTTATCGAGAAGAGCAGATAACAATTCCCTACAATATGGTCTCAGGCATGCCAAAACATTTATTGTGTCTTTGTTTGCTTGCATAAGTATTTGTATGTTAGCCTCAGTCAACAAGGAACCAAAATTGTACGATTAATGCCTGTTTGAATGCGACGCTTATAAAAAGTAACTTACAAGTCAAAACCTATAAGTAGAGGATACCTACTTTTAGCTTCTTTTTTATTTTATTTTTTATAACCGAGAAATTCGTCTATGACCCACCCTTTGGACCAATCACAACCTTCTAAACTCGGTGGATAATGGGCCCGCCCCTCTACCCTTCTCCACTTAAATACCGGGCTTCGCTTTGCATGGTGTGGGGCTTGAACCTGCGACCTAAGCCACAAATCCTCTACCTTTTGCCACTTGAGCTAGGCCTTGGGGGCTACTTTTAGCTTTTGGCATACTTTATAACTTTTTTGGCCTAAAAGTGAGTGCTTAAAAGCACTTTTTAACCTTTCCAAACACCTCCAAAACTAAAAAAAAGGTTCAAAAGCCAAAAGCACCTAAAATAAGCTAATCCAAACGGGCACTAAGTTCAATTGAGGGTTAAGTGTGCTCAATAAAATAATATGGGAACCAAAAGTGGGGGTAATGCAAATAAATAAGGGACCAAAACTACTATTTTCCAAAAAGTTAATGTTCTTGAAATACTTTAAATTCATGTATATTACCACATTTGGCTGTGTTACGATCATTCCAATGATAATCAAGTATCAACGTAGCATACATGCTCAACTTCACAAACAATGAAAAATTCATACTATACAGGGAACTAGGAAGCAGAAAGCTATCATTCGCCTGTACTTAAGCAAACAATTCTAAACTAAGATAGATATAATTGGTGCTTCACAGTAACTCAACTGTATCGACTACCGTACCCTAATAAGTCATCACCTACCTAATTTGGCACATAAGTTTCAAAATACAGCTTATTTTCAAATGAACAACTAAATTCTTCTGTTCTAAAAGGGAAATTTCCAGTCATGAGCCAGAGAATGTGGCTTTTTGATAACTGGGAGGACAAGCAAGGGATAAGTTGATAACTTCCAAATCAACCAAAAGAAATAGTAATAAAATACATAACCGGGATGAAAAAGGAAGTGTAAAAAAATCAACAGAACAAAAGTAATTGGTCTAAGAGATCCACTCACCAACTTGATTGCTACCTCCTCATTAGTCTGTATATTAGTACCTGCACCACAGAATCGCAATTAACATCAATCAATCAACACAGAGTGAGAAGTTTCTGAAAAGAGAAAAACGAACCGAGATAGATCTCTCCAAAGGATCCACTGCCAATTTTCCGACCGAGTCGATACTTGTTCCCAACACGAGTCTCCATCAAAACCCTAATTAGTTAGTGAAGCTACCAAAACGCAGCTTTTGAACGCTGAAAGAAAAAATTCAGTAGAAAGTTTCTTCGAAGTTGTGATTTTTGCTGTCTATCTACAACATTTACTACGCTAGGGTTTGGTTGAAGAAGATATAGAGAGAGAAAAAAAGAATCTTCAACATGTTTCTCTCTCTCTCTCTATAGTTGCACATATGCTCTCTCTTTCCTTTTTGGGTTTATCATTTCGAGTTTGTGCGAATAATTATGACACGCGTTGAGAAGACGCGTGACCACTTAAGTGCTATTGGTGGCTATGTTCTGGCAAAATGAACCTATGTCACGTGACTTCAAACTAGCTACTAATTGCTTTTCTATTTGTTTTTTTCTTTCTTTCTTCATTATTTTGTAATATGACAAATAATAATGTTGTTTTTTTTTTTAAAAAAAAAACTCGATAACATTTTATTAGCAAATAAGCTCAAGTAACATTACAAAATAAGGGAATAATATTATTCCTTGTAGTACTAATTGTTATTAAATTATTATTGTGAGCTGAAATTTCCTTTGTAAACGTAGTTTCTCATATATCTATCCAAATTTCCTTATTTGCAAACACTGGAGGAACTAGCAAAATTCTTATGCGATCAAATATTTACTTCTTGGCTAAGAGATCACTTTATTATATTCTCAATAAGTATGCAAGAATTTTGGATCTCTCAATTGTTGCATCAATGATCTGCATTCACGAATTATAGAGCCATAAGATTCATGGTCATTGTTGATAAAAAATTATTTTCTCAATTGAGTTCGTTGAGATTTTCGAAGGCATCAAGTTGTTATCCTTTGCAATCTTGAGCCCTTGTATAGGAGATATTAATTTTGTCAGAGTATTAATACTATTTGGAATATCCTTCATGAAGCCTAGTATCCAATCACCTCTATTATTACGTATAACTCTTCCAGTACCCCCTACACAAGGATTACCTAAGGAGGAATCATCAGTATTGAATTTATATTTTACAATGACAAAGTAATGGAGGTTTTCATTTTACGTTAATAGTATTAGAGCTGTCAAAATGGGCTGGCCCAACCCAACCCTAATGGGCTAGAGAATTAAATGGCTTAGATGGGCTGACTCTTTTAATTAAAGGGACTATAAAAGAGCAGCCCAACTCAGCCCTAAGTGGGCCAAGGGTTGGGATGGATTGACCCTTCAACCAACAAAATGACAATATTGGCCTCTTAGAAAGAGTATCGAACATTGATGTTTGATGAACACGACATCAATACATACATAAATTCATCCATGAATTACACATACTTCAGTGAATTACTTACAAAACAAAATCATAATAGCCAATATACAACATTCATAAGATTCATCAAGCAAAAAAATTACATGATCACTATTTTCATAAACGAAACAATAAAGGAGAAGTGGAAAATTAGGCGTAAAAACAAAAATAGAAGAGGTCAAAGATTCATAGTTATAATGGAGTAATGGGTTTAGGATAATAAGAAAATTTAGTGGGCTAATGGCCCTAAAATGTAAAAGATATGCAAAGACGTTAGACTTGATTTTATATTGATATTTTAAAAATATTTATTGACAAAATCTTAACAAATAAATCACTACATAAAACATATATAATTAATATTTTTAAAATTCACAGCCCATGGGCTGGCCTCTGAGGCTTGCAAGTTGGGCATACGAGGCTAGCGGATCAAATGAGGCTGGGCTAAAGAACTTCGTTCCTAAATGGGCTGAAAAAATTAAGTCCAACCCCACCTAACCCAACCCTAGCGGGCCTCCCATTTGACAGCTCTAAATAGTATGTTTGATATCAATATCATTCTTAGCAATTAAAAGGGCGTATTCAGTAGCTTTTGCAATTGTATCATAAATATTGATGGGTGTCTTCTTCTAATTAAAGAGATTGTTATTTCTAGCTAACCAAATATGGCATAAAAAATGAAATTAGTTCTTTCCAAAATAAGAAGTTGTTAAAAGGGACTGTTCTTAACTAAATTTCAAGTTTTACGCCATTTATTAGAAGAAAAGAAAAGATAATATTATTGATTGGAGTAGGATTAGACCTATTATGGATTATCATATTTTAGAACATTTTTATATTGTAGCTTTAAAAAATATGATTGATGATTTCATTTGCACTCTTATAGAATGTGCAAGCAGGGGATATATTTATTATGTATATCCAATTAAATAAATAGCTTATTGGATAATTTTGTATTCAAGCAAATAACTTGCAAGTAGTTTAAGTACTAGTAACTCAAGTAGACAATTTGCGAGCAACTTAATCAAGCAAAGAAGTGTCACGAATAATGTTAGGGTTGTAAGGTGTGGATGAGAATTGAGAAAATGCACCTTTTGGCTTGCACCAAAAAGGTACCTTTTGGATTGTATCTTTTCATCTCACCTTTAAATTATTTATAAATTTAGAAGTCTTGCCTAGGATTTTAATGATATTAAAAACATTGAACATCTGAAATTCTTATATTCTTATTGGTGCATTGTTTTTCAAATAAAATATAAGTGTTGTGTGATTTTCTTTGTTTGTTCAGTCTGCTGGAGTTCTATAATTTGCATTGCCGCTATTACAGAAACATTTTGTTTGTTCTATCTTGGGAAGAAGTTGCCCAAACCCTTGGCAACAGTGAAAGGGTTATAATTTCACAAGGACACACATGTAACTTGTGTGCTCGAAATGCTATTTTATTTCTTCAATATTTTTTATATAATATTTTGAACGTAGATACCAATAATCTTAAGAATTATATGATTTTTTTAACTCTGTTTTCTCGTTTATTATCTCTATTTAAGAAAATAAGAGGATAACATTCTTAAGAAGTAAAACTTTTTTTAATCGATTCATTATGGAATTGTGAAAGTTCATCACTGTATTTATGTTGGACTTTTCAACAATACAATGAAACCACATCATTTATTTACTATGGAAAAATAAGAAAAATAAAAAGGCATTGAGATTATTCTTCTTGAAGTTTGGAATGACCCAATGTGCCTATTTTTAACCCAATTTCTCGAATTCAATCCCGGAACCCCCGAAAATAAAATCAAAGTATGCACTTATTAATTTAGGCTCAGACCCATTACACCCATTACCTTGAGATACTCAGACTTCTCCCGATTTTGCCAAATTTGGCCATTTGATGACTTTTTCCCTTAAGAATGACGTCACCCACTCTATCATTGGGCATATTACGTCATTTGGCACAACTATGGGTTACTTAGACTTCACCCGAATAGACCCAACAACATGCAAGCACAAGCCCACAAGATTTACCTAATTTTAAGGCATAAAATTACGGGAATTCAACAATATAAACACTACAGGCAAGATTATCAAATTAAAACAGGCATTCAAACATACTAACACTATCAGAGAGGCCCAACACACTTCAACAAGATAAAATCATTGCAAATGAGTACAAAATTCTAAAAATAAACTCGGGGTTCGGAAAACCAACCTTAAATGCCGATTAAAAATAATTTGAAAAGTTAGGCGGCAATGTATTCCGTTCCGAACACATGATTAACGACTAAAACAATCTAAAAATGCAATAAATATAGAAACTAAAGTGCGGGTGTGAGTTTGTGAAGTTCGAAAGTGAGGAAAAGTAAAGAAGTTGGAAGTTTAAACCTTTGGCCCCTTAAAAACCGTCCAGTTCTCGCCCATTCGGCGAAATTAGTTGTGCTCGCCGATCCACTCAGCGACATACCGAGTGATTACTTACCTTGCCGAGTTTACAAGACCTCCAGTCAATGTGGGGGTCCAAACGGCGGGCTAGATAGCGATCGCTGACCTGGTCGACGACTCGCCAATCATCTCCTAGGCTCACCGAGTTTTACAGACTCCAATGTAAAATTGTCTTGAGTCCAACGGCGGTCTAGGTCGGGGTCGCCGATCTCTTCGGCGATGCACCGACTGGACCTTTAGCTCACCAACCTGCACTTTTCAAACCCTTTCCCACTTCGACCTACACAAACAACACACTATTATTTCTTAAAGTAAAAATAAGGCGATAAACACTTGGGTTGCCTCCCAAGAAGCGCCTTAATTAATGTCGTGGCATGACTTCCCCACTTAATCTTGATTTGTGGGGTAGAGACGAGACAACACATGACCCATTTGGGTCTCCAGAAGCTGAACAAATATGGAATGAGAAGTAGTCATCTCATTCAACAGTGAGACATTCTCTTTTATCTCATTCAACATTTTTTCGTGACGTTCAAATTTGTGGAGAATGAGTGAGAGTATCTCCTCTATTTGTCCACACTCATACACCTTGGGTTTTATGCGCTCGTGAGGGGGAATGTACCGGTCTTTCTTTTTGTCTGGTGCTTCCAATTCCATGATCTTTTTGGCCACTAGATCCAGCTGAGTCAATAGTGTGGCCAAAATCTAGTCTTTCTCAGTCTCTCTATTGGTCTTGGCCATGTGTTCAAGGAGCTGGGTTGTTATTGCATAGGGTAGTCGTGAGAGACCCCCGGATACATTTGGTCTGTAACACCCCGAAAATTCTATGACTTAAGTTAGAGCCTCACCTTATGAATAATGACTTTAAAATAGTCAAAATGATGTTTATAAACCTAAACTAATGTAATTGACTTGGTTTGGAAGAGTAAAAGTCTAAACGTCAAGAAACGACCACGACGTCCGGAAACTAGGGAAGAATGTGTTCTAGTGTATCCTTAGGTTTTGGGCAGGTTTGGGAGTGTCGTATGATAGTATAATCTGGTGAAAAGGTTTAAAATAGGTAAATATATGTTCCTAGGGTCAAAACGTTTGAATACGACCCCCCGGGGCCACCTTAAGGGGTCCCGAGGGGGACCTCAACCTTAGCCAAGCAAACTGCCAAGGCAGCTTGCAGATTGCACTTGGAGGGAATAGCTACGCGTCGCGCACTGGCTCCCCCAAGGAGCAAAAATCCAGTTCGTGACGCGGTCGTGTCGCAAACTCTACTATCTCAAAATTTAATTCCAAATATCTTCAGGGAACAGCTCTGCGTCGCAGACTTGTTCCGCGACGAAAATGCAGAAATTCAGAAATCTATTTTTACTTCATTAAAGAGTCTATTTAAGTGAGGGGTATTTAGGGTACTTTAGGGGATGTGTATATAATGATTTTTAAGTCAATTTACCTCACTTTTATCACTCAAACACAAAACCCCAAAGATCTAAACCTAAAGTTCCTCCTTCTTTCTTCTCAAGAACTCCATTGAAGAAGATTGGAACTTCAAGAAGAAGACCAACTCTCCAAGGTTTCAACTCGGATTTTCATGGTTAATTCATCTATAAGGTATGGTTGCTTATCACTCTTGGTATTCCTTTCCCCAAGAGGCTCATTCAAGATGAATTTCAAAATCTCCAATTTCTAGGTTTCAATCCAAAAACGTGGGTCTTCTTTCTAAAGTGAAATTGATGTTATAAACTGACTTTGATTGATGTTATGTGAACAATTATGGATTAATTTATGTTGTATTGGTGGTTTCTTAAAGAATTCCCCATGAGACCATGTTTCTCCTTCTTTTCCTAATTCTAACCCTAGTTTGTGTTGGATATTGATTGAAGGCTATGAATTGAATGTGATGTTATGTAATTCATGTTTGTATGATGATTCTACCCTAGGTTATGTATAATTTCTATGAAATTAGGG
>JAJOOR010022015.1:7500-14792 GCA_036250505.1 Solanum acaule | reverse complement strand
CTTTGGCACTATACAAATAAAAGCTACTGCATTACAAACAAAACCACATCAATTTCACATAAATCAGTTAAAAAAAAACACATCATACTTTTTTTTTTGGTTCAGCCAAAGAAACTGGGATCATATCCATTGCTAGAAGTAGCAAGGATATAATAAGCAACAATATGTCCAATAGATCCCCAAGAAAGCACATCAACAATATTGAATCCAACTGGATCATTAGATTTTAGCAAACTTATATATTCCTTAGCCCTAACATCTCCAGCTTCAAAGTGAGAAATTCCGTTCTGAGACGGCACTTGTTTCGCCATATTTTCTCTCTGGAAATTGAAGAAAACGAACCTTCCAAGGAAAAGTGAAAGCCCAGTGCTCAAACTGATGACAATTGATGGGTTGAGCTCAGCTTTCACAGCGAGATTTCGGGTTTTTTTGGTGATAGGTTTGAAGGCGATGGGTTTGTTGAGGAAGAGGGAAGAGTCAGTGGGTTTGTTGAGTGGTCTGAGACCTTGGAAAGTTGGTGCAGAAAACAGAGCTGATGCCATTTTTGAGTTGTGTGGAGGCTGGGGATTTGGAAATTGTTGTTGATGCAATGCAAATTGGGGAGTATATGTGGTTATTTGTGGATTTGGGATTGGAATATATCTAAAAGATGAAGTAGGATTTGATTTGGAAATGAGTGGAAGTAGATTTTTGGAGATGAGTTGGCTTTCATTTATTGGTTCTTTGTGGATTAGAGATCCTTGTAACTTGTAACCCAACCTTTTCTTTTTTCTATACTAGCAATGTATTTCCAAATGAGTTTAAATTATTTACCTCGTCAGTATAATGAAAAAAATTATTTACGCGATTAGATTAATTTTGATTATTTTTAATTTATGACATCTAGTTAAGGATGAAGGATCTCATATGTTTCATCCAAAAGCAAATTCAGAAATTAAAGTTTATGCAATTCTATGACGAACTTAAGTTGTGCTAAGCACTGGGCGTGAGGTGGGGTGTTAAAGAATGACAAAAGTCTCACATCGATAGTTAGTGAGATGGGTGGACTCCTTATAAGACTTGGACAATCCTCCTCCCTTTGAGCTAGCTTTTGGGGGTGTGAGTTAGGCCTGAGACCTAATTTAACATGGTATCAGAGCAGGGTCTGTCTCACCCGATGTTGGGATCCCCAAAATCAAAATTGCCCACGCACCAGATGCTAAGCACTGGGCGTGAGGTGGGGTGTTAAAGAATGACAAAAGTCCCACATCGGTAGTTAATGAGATGGGTGGACTCCTTATAAGGCTTGGACAATCCTCCTCCCTTTGAGCTAGCTTTTGGGGTGTGACTAAGACCTAATTTAACAAGTTGATATATAGTAATTGAATTTAGTCAAATATTTATAGATATGTATAGTAGATTTCTTAGTTTATGTGAGTGTTTAACGAGATAGGGATGACATTTTTTTTTTAGTTATAAATATTTGTAACTAAAATTATTACTAAAAATATGTCATAACTTTTCACACCGATAAAAAAAAAGAAGAGAGTGTCGCATAAAGTTGAGACTGAAGGAGTACCACATTGGATGGTCAATTCTTGTTCACCACAAGTCTTATAGGCCGTGGGTGAGCCAAGATTTACTAAGAATGTTCAAAATCTAACGAATTTAACACACAAACTAACTGAAGTGGGATGAACCCTGGAATTTTGAGTAATCGATGAGACTAGTAAGGATTCTCCAATAGGTATTACCCTTGTCTTTGTTCTTTTTTAAATGCTTGAGGGACTTCTTTCAATGTCAATGCTTCGGGTACTACTAGGCACAACATAGCAAGAAGTCCTTTCCTATCAGCGAGTTCCGACCCTTTTGTTCGAAATTTCTTCGTTCGTACTGAACCACTTGCAGAATCAAATCCTGTTCCACAAGATCCTATATCAGCTATACATCCTCCTTGCATGACTCCAGGATGGTTCCGCCCCTGCGTATAGAAGTAATAGTTTACCTTGATACCAATTGACGTTAGAATAGTCATGTAATTATGCAAGAACAGACTGTGCAAATAAGAAACACCAACTTCTACAGCTCTAAAAATCCATACAGCACATCATAAAATAAGATTGACACACAACAATTGTCATCAATTTCACAGGTCCTTCTAAAGGTTAGTAACACTATTTCTTATGGGACATATAATTAGCACAACAATACAACAAATATGAACCTAAATATAATCCACTTCTACCTTCAGAGTGCTCATATCATTGCATCATGGTATGAATAGTTGTGTCGTCGTCCAAACTCAAAGAGGCTACCAAATGTGCGATTCCTCAAGCCAATGAAAAGGGACTCTGTATCGGGACTAAAAGACACTCCTGATATCTCACCGAAGAAATCAATTTCTTGCTCCACCTCATATCCACTTTTAACATCAAAAACATGGACAAAATCTGCAGACTCTGCCATAACCATAAATCTGCCATCAGACGTGTAGCTGATTGACCGAATAGCTCCAAGGTTGCCCTTCAAAACAGTGACTGACTTGGACAAGTTCCGACAATCCCATATTCTGCACGTTTTATCCTGGTTCCCAGTTGCAAAAGTTTGGCCATCAGGATGCCACGCTGATGCAAATGAGTAGTCCACATGTCCACACAAATGAGAAAGAGCCTGTAAAAAATGAATTTTGTTAGTGGACCACCCATCGACCTCTTATTATACTCATAATTCGCGGTGCAGTACGTTTGAGATGTGCAAACATACCATTCCATTCCTCGAGTCAACCAACATTCCTTCGGGATCATCCCCAACTACTATGAGAAGCCTACCATCAGGGCTGACTGATGTATGCTGTGACCATTAAAAAGGGAAAAGGATTTAATAATATCAAAACGAAATGTATACCTTTGAAACATCGTTGAATCAAGCGTCAAAAAGATACTATAAATGAAACAAGTTCAGGCATAGACTAGTTGAATACAGACTTACATTCACTGGCCAGGGTAAATGGAAATGGTTAGACAGTTGGAATGTCTCCATGTCGAAATCTCTAACTCCACAATCATTATTTGAAGCGAAAAAATGAAGTGCACCACTGCATTGAAATCAATATCTAATTTAGCTTCATCCTCACTAATAAAACAAAGTATACCCTTATCGATCGAGAGAGATTCAAGCAATAAGCAAGATGATGCAATACCTGGCAGTGTTTATAATCTCAATAGCAGTGGTAATGGCATCATCATCATATGTTGGCTGAGAACAAAAGCAAACTCCAGGCTTATCTAAATACTGCACATAATTTTAAAAATACATAAGCCTTTTCATGTTTAGCATATTTGACAGCAAAAGCTAAACATGTAAACGAGGGCGAACAGTTCTAAGAACATTCATGACAAACCTTGACGATAAGTTCTCCTTGTAATCCACCAGCAACAAGCAACTTATCTTTCACAGCGAGAGTGCTTACTTCGGTGTGTGTAAATCCCTCTGAATGGCTTTCAGGATGTTTCTAATAAAGAAGAGAAGAAGAAACGAGTGAAAAGGAGGTCCTGATATAATCAAGTTAAGACTACAAATACATTAAGTGAATTTGATGTACAAAAATACATACCTCACATGGCGCTACATGCCCTGATAAATCGAGAATTTCAGTTTTCACACAGGTCAATGATGACCAATGCATGAGAGAAAAATGTGACAGCAGGTACACATCATGCTTAGAAGTTGCCGAGATCATATTCCTCAGCTATGTCGAAAAAATTGAAAAAGGAATAGACAAGTTATTCAAAATGTCGTTCAACTTATTCTCTAAGAAATAGAAGAGTTGACAAAAGCTCTGAATTTACCTGAGTGTGAGCGAACGTTGGTATAACGGAACTTGCATTATATCTGAAATCATAGTATAAACCGTCTTTCTTTGTGGTTTTGCACTCCTGTTGACAAACAAAAAGGAAAAATTACACCAAATCAACATTGAACACAACATTTTTCATCCAAACACATTACTTAGAAAGTAATTAAAATACCTTTTCTGATGTCTCATCAGATTGAGGAATATTTTCGTAGTTCTGATATTCTTGTTGCCTTCTTTGCGTACGTGTCTCCCTGGTTACGATAGCCCTTTCCCAGGGGATCCCTTGAATATCTCTGCCATTCCTCACGTCAGCAACCGAAATATCTTCCATTCTATAATTCTATTCCAGCAGAACAAGAAACAACTCAATAAAGATCAAACATTTGAAGCAGATTTGTACTAAAACATGGATATGATGATACATCTAAGGCGTGTACAAATGTAACAATTAAATTTTCATAATGAATTAACAAACCATGTCTGTTTCTTGCAACTCATCTATATACGATTCAACGTCACTCAATTCTACATCTAGGAACTCATCTACATCCGAACCAAAGCCATCCAAGTCTATGCCTCGCCTTTCATTTATATCCGAATCAAAGCCATCCAAGTCTATGTCTTGGAACTCATCAATAAAAACATCTAGTTCTTCCATCTCATGTTCATCTGCTACGTAATCAACATCATCTCCTTGTTGATGGAACATGTTACACTCCAACTAAATGATCTACAACCAAATATCATGAAAGTTAACTTTAACAACAACAATAATATACCCAATGTATTCCTACATGTGGGGTCAGATGAAGGTAGAGTATATGCAGACATTTGCCCTACCTCGTAAAGCTAGAGGTAAAACAAGGCATAACAAATAATAAAGAAAGTGTAACATACCATACAAAGCAGAATAATGTGATAAATGAAGCACAAAAACTACGATAATAATGCTAATACTATCTATCCGCCAAGCCTACCCCGCACGAGAGTGAGACAACACTCAACTACCTCCAATAGTATAAAGCTAAATCAATTCAACGAACTTCAATGGTTCGTATAAACAACCAGATGAATGATAACACCAAATTACTTGTATACATAGGTGATCACAAGGTAAATTAACCATGATAAACCTATCATTCCACACAATTATTTATCTTTTTCTCTATAAATAAAAAGTTAAACGTCAAAAACACACATAAAATATTCTAGTTTATTAGATGTGCGATTTTTCTATTTGAATTATAACCAACTTATCAACAATAATGATCTCTAAGATATAATAAGTGAAACAAAACTGATAGCTTAGATAAAAAAAACTTAAACATCTATTAGTTCAGGTATAAAAGTTGAAAAATTCAATTATTTTAGATATGTTTTTCAACCTATCACTCGAAAAAAAACGATTGTGCAGAGAAGATAGAGGTAAAAGGATTGTTAAATTTCTGACCTTTAGTCGAAAATCTAAGGTGCTTGTTTTTTTGCCTGTTGATTACGATAGGTCTGAATTATATACTAATTTTTTTTTGATGTAATTACATTCATAAATCACAATGTCCGTTTGTCTGAATTTTTATACTTTTTTGGTTTCCTACATGGTTTAGTATTAGTATTTGCGCCAAAGCTCTTGGTTTCCTACATTGTTTAGTATTAGTATTCGCGCCATATTAAGTTATAAGGATTTTTTCCCCCTTATTTACAATTTATTACAAAATATAACGGATATGGAATATGTATTGTTCTAGGTGTGCATTCGACTTTTCGGTTTGATTTTGTACTATTTGGTTCGGATTTTTTTATTTTGAAAAAGTGTAATCCAATCCAAACCAAATTGGTTTGATTTGGTTTTTCTCTTTTTGGATTGGTTTTTTAGTTTGGTTATTTGGTTATGTCAATCAGAGGCGGAGCCACCTTACAATGAGGGGGTTCACCTTCGGCGGAAAATTATATTATTTATACATGGTTAAAATATTTTTGTAGGTATATATATAGTAGATGTCAAACCCCCTTTGACTACTTTGTGTGTCTATTTTTTCAAATTTTGAACTCCCTTTATTGAAAATCTTTTGCTCCGCTACTGAAGTCAATAATTAATAACATAATCAAAGTTATATTTTCAATCTGAAGAAACTGAATCTCTCCAATTATTAATAATAATTGAAGTACAATTATTATTATAAAGTTTACTTGCGTAAAAGGCAGAGAATTCCATTGTTTTGAATCAAAATTTGCATTACAAGGGCCTATTGAGAAATCACTCAATACTAAAAAAGTTTCAATTCCACGATTTAAACTTCGCAATCTCTAAATAAAGGTGGAGGGATCTCATATGTTTCATCCAAAAAGTGAATTTTGAATTTGAAGTTTATGCAAATTAATGCTCTGAGTTTTATCGTTCAGAAGACCGGAAATCGTCTAGCTTTCTGTGTATACATCTTCTGTGCTTACATTAACTTATGAGACATACAAATAGCACAACAATACAACAAATATAATCTGCTGACTATGTTTACTGGTGCAGCCTTCATATCATTGCATCAAGGTATGAATTGTTGTGTCGTCGTCCAAACTCAAGGAGGCCATTCCATGGAGAACTCCTCACGCCAATGAAAAGGGACTCTGTATCGAGACTAAAAGACACTCCTGATATCTCACCGAAGAAATCAATTTCTTGTTCCACCACATATCCACTTTTTACATCAAAAATGTGGACAAAATCTTCATGCTCTGCCATAGCCATATATCTGCCATCAGACGTGTAGCGTATTGACATAATAGGTCCAAATGTACCCTTCAACACAGTGACTGACTTGGACAAGTTCCGAACATCCCATATTCTGCACGTGTTATCCTCATTCCCAGTTGCAAACGTTTGGCCACCAGGATGCCACGCTGATGCATACGAGTAGTCCACATGTCCAGACAGAGAAGAAACAATCTATAAAAATGGATTTTGTTAGTCGACCTCTTGTTATACTAATAATTCGCGGTGCAGTACGTTTGAGATGTCCAAACATACCATTCCACTCCTGGAGTCAACCAACATTCCTTCGGGATCATCCCCAACTACTACGAGAAGCCTGCCATCAGGGCTGAGTGATGTATGCTGAGAGCAGAAAAAGCGGAAAAGGATTTAGTAATATCAAAACAAAACGTATAGCACTGAAAGATCTTTGTATCAAGATAGGATAGATACTATAAACAAAACAGGCTCACGCATAGACTAGTCGAATACAGACTTACATTCACTGGCAGGTTAAAATGGAAATAGTTAGACAGTTGAAACGTCTCCATATCAAATTCCCTAACTCCAGAATCATTTTATGAAACAATAAAATGAAGTGCACAACTGCATAGAAATAAATATCGCGTTTAGCTTCATCCTCACTAAGAAAAGAAAGTATAACCTTATCAATCGAGGGAGGTTCAGGCAATAAGCAAGATGATGCAATACCTG
>JAJOOR010022015.1:0-2500 GCA_036250505.1 Solanum acaule | reverse complement strand
CTCCATGAAATATGAGGAAGAAAACTTTGAGGAATGAAACAAACTTCATAAGAAGCTTAATTAATGTATTCGAATTCGACTACCCTACAACGGGAAAAAACCTACAAATAATAGTGGCAGAAAATCCCTCTATTTATAGACAATAAAGGGTAGTATGAACAAATGTTTATTGTGCCTTATCGGAAAGGTCACAACTTCTTGGAAAAGTTACAACCCTTCAGAAAGGTCACAACCTTTCATAAAAGTTACAATTTTTCATAGAAGTCACAACTCTTCATAAAAGTCACAACTTTTCATAAAATTGACAACTTTTGATATAAAAGTTACAACTTTTCATAAAAGCTACAATTTTTCACAAAAGTCACAATGTTTCATAAAAGGGAAAGGCTAGTTTTGGAAATAAATAAATATAAAGGGAATTCTGGCTTGTGGTGGAGCCACGTTGGCGGGCCTAGGGTTCTCTTTTATATATATATATATGATTCGCGCCGTGTAAAGTCGTTAGAGATATTTTTTTCTTATTTATAGTTTACAAAAGAGAAAATGATCAAAAGCCCCCTAACCTATAGCTGGATTCTCAACTGCACTCTCATACTTCACGGGGTTCTATAACCCTCCTGAATTATTTTAAAATGAAATAAGTAGCCCCTTAAAACGTCATATCTAGATATGTGTCTTATGGGGAAACACACTCGCTTAACACGTGTATTTCACCCGTTGATCTTTTTTTAAAAGACGTTTTTTCTCATTCTTCTTCGGCCTTTCTTCTTCATTCATTTTTTAGCCCTAATTATTTTGTGAGAACTTTAATTTGGAGAATATATTGGGGGGTTAAATTGGGGGTCTCTTTATTTTGTCTTCTCCGGAGGGATATGTCGCTGCCACCGGCATAATCTGGGAATTTCGATGTCACCACCATCTCCACCTATGCCTTTGTCATTTCTCCACCTTCACCATTAGCTCCTCCACCTACTCAAAGAGTTCCCTGCCACTTCTTTCAAAGAATAAAGCTCGAAAAAAAAAAATCCACATCACCATCAAGACCAACACCACCAAGACCATTATGAATCGAATTTAAGCCTATTACCAGAGGAAAAAAATTTTAATCGAGGGTAGAAGACACAAGTACCCCCTAGACTATGACCGAAATCACAGAGACACACCTTAACTAAGATGAGGCTGAGATGGTTTGGACATATGAAGAGGAAGCACAAATGTTCTAGGGAGGAGGTGTTGTTGACACCCAATTTTGACCATCCACGATAGAAATTAAATTTTGAGCTTCTTAAAATTCCAAACGATTTGAAATAAGTGACTTTATAAAATTCAAAATACTTTCAAGTTATTTTAAATAATTTTGTCACTTTTTATAATTTTTCGATAATACATATGTTTTACATAATTATGTATATATTAATTAGTATATTTTATGAATGTTCGAAAATTGTCTCAAAACGATTTTAGTTTTATTTAAATATTCGGCTATTTGGTTTAGATTAATTAATAACTTATATTTCGAGTTAATTAGTTTATAATTAAGTTAATTATTATATAATTACGTGTCTAATTAGTATATTTTATAAATATTTGAAAATCATATCAAAAGATTTTTATTTCTTTTTAGCTAAGTGTTTTACTAACTTAGTTCAATTTAAATCATAATTACGATTTTGAATTAATTAGTTCATGTTTAAATTAATTATATTATTATCAAGTTAATTATTTTATTTTGTTAAGATTAAGAAGCTCATTAATTAATTAATATCAATTTGTCTTGTTTAATTACTAGCCTAATCTTCTAAAATTAATTCTTTCGACTACTTCTTTAATTGGTTGGCCAAATTGTTAATTAATTTTACTACAATTTTGGCCAAAATCTAACACTTCCTTTAACTCTTTAGGACACCTTAGTATTGGGCCCTTTTCCAAATTTCCCAGGCCCAATTCTTATTCCTAATAACCCAGCCCACTCTTAATTCCTCCACTCCAATTTCCCAACCCACCCAATTCTATTTCCTAATTCCCAGCCCAACATACAATAGCCAAACATCAACATATAGCGTACAGCAGCATCTGACCCCACCCCTGTTCATCTTCTTCACGGTCAAAGCGGCGTGAACACAGAAAAGCAAACAACAGTGTACAAACGACAAGCTCCCAACGTTCAATGTGACACACACGGCATTAAAAAGGCAAGCACGCGTTTTCCCCCCTTTCCTCTTCCGGAATGGGGTGAAAATTGCAAGAAAAAGGTGTTCGCCTAATTTGGTGAAAGAAATTTTGAAGTTTGAATTTGAATTTGGGCTCTTTTTGTCCAGATTTGGATCCGTTTTTCCCCCCCAAAAATCGAACCCTATCTCCTTCTATATATTCCTTTTTTCGTTTTAGTTTAAGGGGGATTATTTTTTTTGAGAGTTGGAAATTTTTTAGAGAACGTTGTTGA
The DNA here is from genome assembly GCA_036250505.1 of Solanum acaule. NCBI lineage: Eukaryota > Viridiplantae > Streptophyta > Magnoliopsida > Solanales > Solanaceae > Solanum > Solanum acaule. The sequence continues at coordinate 57 of JAJOOR010022015.1, read as the reverse complement.
AAAGATTGGAGATTTTCTTCTAGTTGAGAGAAAATTTGGAAAATACAAAGGAATCGA
>JAJOOR010022012.1:0-15413 GCA_036250505.1 Solanum acaule | reverse complement strand
TGACATATTTTCATGTTCATTCCGTTGGTAAGCTTCCGTGCATTCCATTGGCCAATATTACTCATCACATTATCCTATCCCCTCAAATATGACTATTTCGAGAAATGAATTGTTATAGTCCCCAATATTTGTATTGAATGGTTTTGACATTATTTAAGTGATACATCACATTTTTAAGAGTTAATATCTCAAAAGGTCACTCAATTTGGGGAATTTATCTAACAAAGTTATTAAAATTTATTTTGTATCAATAAAATCACTCAACTTTAATCTTTGTATCAATAAAATCACTCAACTTTAATCTTTGTATCAATAAAATCACTTGACTAAATTTAGCATTAAAAAAATTTAATATGGTAAAATGAATTATTTTTAATATCATATATACATTAATAGAGTTTAACTACTAAACTAAATTCGACAAATTGAAGTTTATAAGTGGATCTAAATTATTATGATTCAAACTGGCAAGAACTGTACCTTTACCTGAATAAAATGGGGAGTAGTATTGCTAGACAAGGCCATTAATATTATATTGCAAGCCAATTTCATTACTGTCCTGGCCAGTTTCAGTAAATAAATTGGGACGTAATTCAATACTGGATTAGTGAAGACTCTGAGAGCAATTGATATGCTGCATTCACTATTTATTTATTATTTTAATTATGAATATAATATAAAAAATAATTTATTTTGTCATGTCAAAAAATTAATTAATGATAAATTTAGTTGAGCGGCATCCTGTGTTTCTTTACCAATTCTGAAGACTACATAAAGAAATTGAAGGGCAGTTCAGTCATTTTGTTGCCTTATCCAAGGCTTATTAAATATGGTATTAGTAATCCCTAGGTATCCTTGGTATTAAATAAGACCACATATGGTGTATTAAGTTATCCATGTATTAGGTGGGTTTGAGTTGAAATGTGCTACCAAACATTGTATTGGATGGATTAAATTTTAATCCAAGAACTATTTTAATTAATACATCCTACCAAACGACTCCTAAGTGTTTAACATTTTTTACTAGAATATGGATAAGCAAAACAAAATAGATGGTGGAAATGCAATAATGGCAGTTCCCATATTGTGTATTGCAATACACGATATGGAAACGGCTATTATTGCATCTCCACTAGCTACTTTATTTTGATTATCCATATTCTAGTATAAAATGTTAAACACTCAGTTAAAGACAAACATCTTCACATTTAAAGAATTTTTTAAGAATAATTAATATCTTGACATGATATTTTAAGAATAATTAATATCTAAAATGATATTTTAAGAATAATTAATAGCTTAACATATTTGAAGAATAAATTAATATCATGTTAATTGTCAGTCTCAAATTAGATCTAAGCTTTTTATATGTATATATTTATTTTGAGAAATTGACATAAATTAGGATATAATTAAATGTGCACCCATGAAAAGTATAAGAGTGTCATTGTGTTGCAGCTACAAGCTAGATTGTTAGAGGATCCACATGCAAGACTTGGGTTCGAATCCAGCTAGATTGTTTATTTCACTATTTTTATTTTAAGTTTATCCTAGAAAGTACTTTAAAAAAAATTGAAAACAAAGAGGGCTTTTTCCGCTTTTTGTGTAGTTTAAGTAGGAAAAATAAAAAAAACTTTATTCTGCCCGATTGAAAATTGTGTCAAATTTTAGAATATATGGTATTTTCAGTCTCAGTTTAGATATTAATTATTTTAAAAATAATTTTTAAGATTTCTTTAAATGTGAAGATGCTTCTTTTTAACTAAGTGTTTAACATTTTCTACTAGAATATGGATAAGAAAAACAAAATAGATGGTGGAGATGCAATAATGGCAGTTCCCATATCGTGGGTACATGTGCACTAGCAGGTGATGGAGTAGGTCATTTTGCTTATGTTGGAAAGAAGACCTGTTCGCATTACTCTTTTGATGCCCGGACTCATTCCCATATGTCTTAGCCTTTTTGTTTCTATACTATTCTCTGTCCCTCAGCTTGTCCTCCTCAATCTGCTGCACGTGGATCATCAGCCTTGCTATGTTCGTATCTCCTATCAACATAGCTACATTTCCCTCCTTACTTGACAGACGAGACAACCTAACAAAAAACAGACTCATCCTGCTTCTCATGTTAGCATCCATCTCCGGAGCATAGCGGGAAAGTTGAATATTCAAAACTATCTACATTATCAAATCTTTCAGGTAGATCTTTTTAAATAACATGTACATTTAAGGTATATGTTATCCCCATAAAAGACTTTAAGCTATGTAATTTATTGTCCAAAAAGGATTAATCGCACTAAGCCTTTTTTCTAAATGATTTCACATAATTTTTGAAAGAAAATATATTATCTAAGTCTCAAGCCCAAACCACTAGGCCACCCCGAAGGGTTTTAAACCGTTTAATTATCTTGTCCTTCTTCTACTATATCAATTTTTTTCTTTTTCAAAAACAAACCAATCATTCATTTTCTAGCGAGGAACTTCTTTTCAAACTACATCTGATAACATAGATTAGTTCATCTAGACTTGCAACTGAACCTCTTCTTATGGATTTAGAGCTTGATACTTTGAATAGTGTTAGATATAAGCCTTACGCTCAGATTTTCAGGCCTAATAAGTAATAACTTCATTTTTTGTCAGCCGGGTGTTGGCAACAATTAGGCTAGAGGTCAAGGTTCATTATATCAAGGATGTTGAGTTGATTGATTCTGTTCATGATGGTGTTCGTAAAAAAGCTTAGAATGCAGGGTGGATGAAATGAAGTCTCACTTCTAGAGTCCTCTGTGATAAGTGCCACTAAAACTTAAAGATAAGTTCTACAAAGTGGTGGTTAGATCAACTATGTTATATGGGACAGAGCGTTGGCCTATCAAAAACTCCCATGTTCAGGAGATGGAAGTTGTGGAAATGAGGATGCTGATAGGATTAGAAACGAAGATGTCCTAGACAAGGTGGAGTGGGCCCCGTGGTGGACAAGATGAGGAAAGCGAAGCTCAAATGATGCGAGCACATGAAGAGGAGATGCACATATTCGCTACCTAGTGAAGAGGTATGCGAGGTAGGTGTGATTTCCTACTGGTAGAAGGTCCATGCTGATTGTTTTGTTATTGTAATTTCTATTATTATATGTGTTTGAGAAGCTTAAAATTGAGTTTGCATACAAGGCGTTTGTTTAAATGTTTATGCATGTTTTTGATTTGTTAACTCATGCTAGTTATTTTTGTTATTGTAAGCTTTGTGATTTTATGTAGAAAATGGTCGAAAGCACCCCCCCCCTCCCAACCAATGGTCGGATTTCTAACTACACACTCATACTTCACGGAGGTCCTTTTACCCCCCTGAACTATTTTATAAGGAAATAAATTTCACCCTAAAATGACATAGTCACTCATGTGTATTGTGGTGTAACACACACATATGCCATGTCAGCGCCATGTCAATGCCACATAATAAATATAATAAATGAATTATTTTTCCTACTTTTTTTTATTATTTATATGCCCCACTAGAAACCATCCATTATCATTAAGAACATCACCATTATCAAACCCACTTCCCATCCATTGACATTCTGGCAAGAGAACAGATGGTAAAAAAATTTTCCAACGAGTAAAAGTTTTCAGACCAATATCTTTATCCTATTCCCTACAATTTCTCTCAAAGTTCATTGCTACACATTTTACTCATGTTGGGGGCTTATGAAGGGATATATCAAAAGTGGTATATGAGAATGCCATAATTTTCTTCATAATGTTGGTGAAAGTAGCAAACCAAATTAAAACATTGAAATTAATCTAACTGAAAAAAAAATTATGACCCAATTGAATTTTTTATGCCCCATTTTGAAAATATCTCAATTTGTGGTTAAATTCAAGAATGTGAAATTAGAATTAATGTTTGAGAGAAGAGCTTGTGAAGGTGTTGGAAATTGAAAATTTTGTGTTTGTTTGAAATGAGTTTCGGTAAAAAAATTTGATTTTTTAAACTCTTTATTATATTACTTTGATTTGGGAGTAATAACTAAATTTATTTAAAGGTTCTTTGATTTTGGGTAAGAGACGGTTAATATGTAGAATTCTTGAAGCAATTTGTAGAGATTTGTGATGAAAAATAAAAATAAAGCAAAAGTGTGAAGAAGAAGAAAGAAGAAGTGTAGGGTGAGTGTGAAGAAGAAGAAGTGTGGGCGGTTGGGTTGGGGTGGGGTGGGTGGGGGAGATTATTTTAATTTAATTAGAAAGAGAGAGAAATAAAAATAAATGTATGAAATAAACATGAAAGTAGCCCTATTTACTCTCTTTTCACTCTCTCAAAGTGTAACACCCCGGAAAATGGTAGGTTAAACTAGAGCCTAAACGTAAGGTTAAAAATCGTAAAAATGACTCCCCATAGATTAATAGACCATCTAAACATGATTTGGGTGTTTTAAGAGACAAGGCCTAAGGGCGAAGTGCCAAGCAAAAGGGGAAAGCCAAGGCCAAAGGCCAAGGCTTCCCCAAACTTGAGCACACTGCCTCAAGCTCCACGGACCGTGGGAGGCTTCATGGAGTTGCCTTGGCCAAAGGAGGGAAGCCTCCAAGTGTCTTAGACACTGCCTCAATCTTCGCGGAAAGGACCACGACTCGTGAAGCCCTCCGTGAAGAGGACTTGGGTGTGGTGGCATGAAGGCGCAAAGTAGCATAGCTACTGCCTCAACCCTCCACGGGCATGACCACGTGTCGTGGTCCACTTCACGAGTCGTGAAGGTGCCCGTGAAAATGACTTGGGCGAAGGGGCTTTGTGCTCCAAAAATGAGGCTACTACCCCAACTCCACGAGGGGGACCATGGGTCGTGGTCCACACCACGGCTCGTGGAGTTGGTTGTGAGGCTTGGACGGGTTCAATTAATGAGGGTCTCTTAGGTAATTTCCTATTTTAGTCCAATTAAAGTGGGGGTGTTTTGGGTATTTTAAGGGAATGTTTATATATTGTTTTTAAGTCAAATTTCACAAGACTTGGTCATTATTCAAAAACACCCAAATTGAAATCAAAATCTCCCTCCTCTCTAAAAAATTCTCTCTCTAGGGCTTGTAGATTCTCAAGGGTCCTCCCCAAATTTCTTGGAAATTCTTAATTGAGGTATGGATGTTTTTCATCCTTGGGTAGCTATCACACAAGGAGCCCCTTCAAAATATGTTTTCAAGATTCCAAATCCCCCAATTTCTAGGGTTTTCAATCTCTAACATAGGTCTTCTTCCAAAACGTTTTCCATTGTTTAATTATGGTTTATTTTGGTTGATTATGATGATTTATGATTGGAATGTTGGAGTATTGATGAATTTTGATGAAAATCTCCCTTGGACCCATGATTTCCTCTTCTTCCTAAATTGTGAATTATGTATGGCTTGATGGATGATGGGAACTTAACAATTGATTATGTCTATGTTTATTAAGTTGTTGAATCGTGAAATTCCCCTATCTAGTGTTGTAATTCTAGAAGTTAGGATTGATCTTGATTCATGGTCTTGAAGGGCAATTTGTTATGGTTTATATATGTTGATGAAGATTGTATATGAGTTCATGATTTACTTAGATAATGATGATCCTATGACTTGTGTAATTGTGGTATTGATGTAAGATCTTTCTTTCCTATACCCTTTACACTTATTGTGCATGAAGTATGTATGTATGTTATGATAAGCTTATTGTGTTGGTTGAAAGGCAATTCTCATGAAACACTATGAATGTTATGTGAAAGGTTTACTCACATGTTGATGATTCTAAGGGTTAAAAGACATTCTCACCAAATAAATCTATGAGCTCTTATGGTATTATGTTGGTTAGGTGCCTAATGCATTCTCATGTGAACAAGAACTTAAGACTTAATATGACTATTAAAGGGAATTATGCTTAGCACCGAGCAGATATGAACAATGAGATAGAAGTTTTTACGTCTAGCAAGTTCGGCTTCCCAATGTATGTTGTTTCATGGGATGAAAACCTTTTACGCTAGTAGTCTGGGTTTCTAATAGCAATCCCCATATCCCATAACTATGTGCCCATATAGGTCTTTAGCTAGTGGATCCAACTAAAAGCTATTATGAAAGTTCTACTTTAGGGAAGTTGGACACCTTTTTTCGGTGTGGGGGTAGAACATCGGATTCTATGTAGCTCACATGGTCTATGTCGGTTAAGGCTAAACTTCCCTATATGATATGAATACGAACTATGATAAAAACATGGACTTTAATTATGACTTCTTGAGAGGTACTACTTAGTATGAGTGAGGGTATGAGACTTAATTTATGCATTGCACAAGTAGGCTTTAAGAGGGGTTATGGTGAGGTTCTCTTATGTTATGATGACTTATGGATTATGTATGAAAGGTATGTATGAATGTTAAGGTTAACTTTACTTGTTACAAGCTATGAACATGAATGACTCCTTACTTATGTATGTTGATTATGAATGAGGTAAAAGTAAGATATGTATGTTGTTGGTAGCCTAAATGTGATACTTAACATTTGGTAGGGTTATGGGATCTTACCTTTGCATTGCACTAGTATGGCTTTGGGTTGCTTATATGTTGGTTTGGCTTATGTTTATTCACAAATGTGCATTATGGCATTTAAACTTGATAAAGGCATGATTTCAACTAAATGTCCCTTATATGCATGTTTTAAGGATTTTGTGCATGGCTTCCATACTTAGTACATTATTTGTGCTAACCTATATTTTCTACATTCTATGAGTGTAGGTTCCGGTCGTTGATTCGAGAGAGGGCTTTCCTCTTCTCTCAAATTATACGCACTTCTCCTTTCAAGTGGAGCTTGGGTTGACTATTCCTTAAGCTTGATGAGTCCTCAAGTTCGAGGACGGATTACTCATTTCTAGTTTCATTGTACTTTCCTATTTTTAGACTTTATTGATGTAAAGGGCTTTGGACCTTATTTGTACTCTCTATTGTACTAGATGGTGATTGAGACAAGTCTAGATTCTTATGTTCGTTTATGAAATGGAAGTTGACTTCTATTGTAAAAGTTTTAATTTTTTTTGTAATTATTCTATGTCTTTATATTATGATTATGCTAAGGGCTTGTATGAGACCACTTCGGGGTCAAGTACGCCATATTACTCCTAGGGGGTAACCCCGAGACGTGACAAATTTGGTATCAGAACACAAGGTTATAGAATGATTCTTGGATGATGTCTCATGAACCATGTCTAGTATAGTTTTGTTAATAAGTGTGAAGCACGCCACACTTATGTATGAGAGGCTATAAGATGTTTAGGAACTTTCACTTCTTTCATTACTCCTTAGTTACGCCTTAGAGTTTTAACTCTATGAAGTCCTTTTCCTAACCCTTTTCTTGTACATAATAGGAATATGACTACAAGAAGAGTGGCCGCAAGAAGAGTGGAAGAGGAGATTGCTAATGAAGGAGTTCCTCCCTAAGGTCCTCAAGGGCCTCAAGTTCCTCAAGCCCCTAATAATGAAAGGGCTATGACCAATGTGGAGATAAGGATGGCTCTCCAAACATTGACTCATGCTTTTACAACTCAAGTCACTGGGGATTCTAGAGTTCAAGTGAACCCCAATGCCAGTACAACCGCTACAAGGATTAGGGATTTCACAAGAATGAATCCCCCTACATTATATGGCTCCAAAGTGGATGAAGACCCACAAGGGTTTATTGATGAAGTTTTTAAGGTGCTTGATGCTATGGGTGTGTCTCCACAAGAGAAGGTGAAATTAGCCGCCTACCAATTGAAAGATGTGGCTCAAGTATGGTATGAGCAATGGAAGGATGAGAGAATCGTGAGAGCGAGCCCGGTTGATTGGGGAGTGTTCAAGTCGGCCTTCCTTGATAGGTTTTTCCCACTAGGGTTGAGGGAGAGAGATGCAAAAATTCATCAACCTTCACCAAGGAGGTATGAGTGTGAAGGAATATAGCCTTAAGTTTACCTAATTGTCTAAATATGCTCCAACCTTAGTGGCGGACTCTAGGGCTAAGATGAACAAATTTGTTATGGGGATATCCGACTTGGTAGTCAATGAATGTCGTTCGGCAATGCTCATCCCAAGTATGAATATTTCACGTCTTATGGTTCATGCCGAACAAATTAAGGAACAAAAGCTCAAGCAAGTGAATAGAGAAGTAAAAAGGGCAAGGATCGATTATGGGAATTCTTTCAAGGGTAAGTTTGAGGTTCAAGGTAAACCAATGTTCAAGAAGAGGTTTTCCAACCAAGGCTCATCTAGCACTCCAAGAGTCAACAAAGATAGGGTGTCTAACCCTAAGCCACAATGAGGTAATAGTAGTAGCTCTTATGTCTAAAGACATAGTTGTGCAAAGTGCGGCAAAAAACATGATGGCAAGTGCTTAGTTGGCATGGATGGTTGCTTTGGAAGAGTGGTCATATGAACAGAGATTGTCCCATGCTAAAGGTTCAAGGGAGAGAGGGCAAGCAAGTCCCTCCTAGTGGCTCAAATTTCGATGCTCCCAAGAAGAATTGTTTCTATGCTCTTCAATCCCGAGGTGACAAGAGAGCTCACCGAATGTTGTTACGGGTATGTTGCAAGTCTTTTCCATTGATGTTTATGCATTATTAGACCTCGGTGCCACTTTATCTTTTGTTACACCTTTTGTGGCTATGAAATTTGAAGTGCTCCCCGAAGAGTTACTAGAACCTTTTTCGGTGTCTACCCTGGTTGGTGACTCGGTAGTGGCAAAAAGAGTCTATAGGAGTTGTCCAATTTATTTGTCTCATAAAGTCACTTTGGTTGATTTGGTAGAATTAGATATGCTTGACTTTGATGTAATTTTGGGCATGGATTGGTTACATGCATGTTATGCTTCAATAGATTGTAGGACCCGTGTGGTCAAATTTTAATTTCCAAAAGAGCCAATTTTAGAGTGGAAAGGGGGGAATTCAATTCCTAGAGGTCAATTTGTTTCATGTCTAAAATCTAGAAAAATGATCTCCAAGGGGTGCATGTATCATATTGTTAGGGTTATGGATGTTGAGTCCAAGGTCCCTTCTTTAGAGTCGGTCTTCGTGGTGAGTGAGTTTTCGAAAGTCTTTCCCGATGACTTGCCCGGCATTCCTCCCGAACGGGAAATAGACTTTGGCATTGATCTTTTGCCGGATACACAACCCATCTATCCCTCTCTATAGAATGGCTCCGGCCGAATTGAAAGAGTTGAAGGAGAAACTCAAGGACTTATTAGACAAGGGTTTTATTCAACTAAGCATATTTCCATGGGGTGCTCCAGTACTGTTTGTGAAGAAGAAAAATGAGTCCCTTAGGATGTGTATTAATTACCGCCAATTGAACAAGGTCACTATAAAGAATAAGTATCCTCTCCCTAGAATTGACGATTTGTTTGATCAACTCTAATGGGCTACTTTTTCTCCAAAATAGATCTTCATTCAAGTTACCATCAATTAAGGGTTAGAGGATGTGACATTCCCAAGACGGCTTTTAGGACCCGGTACGGTCACTACGAATTTGTGGTTATGCCTTTTGGGTTAACAAATGCCCCGGAGGCATTCATGGACCTAATGAATAGGGTATTTAGGCAATATCTTGATTCGTTTGTGATCATTTTTATTGACGATATTTTGATCTATTCGAGAAGTGAGGGTGAACATATGGATCATTTGAGGATTGTATTGGAAGTCCTTAAAGATCACCAATTGTATGCAAAGTTTAGCAAGTGTGAGTTTTGGCTTAGATCAGTTGCCTTCCTTGGTCATATTATGTCGGATATGGGTATTGAGGTAGATCTTAAGAAGATGAATGCGGTCAAGATTTGTCCTAGACCTCTATCTCTTACCGATATTAGAAGTTTCTTGGGTTTGACCGGTTACGATAGGAGGTTTGTTGAGGGTCTTTCCTCCATTGCTTCTCCGTTGATGCCTTTGACTCAAAAGAAAGCTAATTTTTTGTGGTCGGAGGCTTATGAGAAAAGCTTCCAAGAATTGAAAGATAGACTTACATCCGCTCCGATGTTGACCTTACCAAAGGGTACCGATGGGTTTGTAGTATATTGTGACGCTTCTCGAGTGGGTTTGGGATGTGTCCTTTTGCAACGGGGTAAAGTGATTCCCTATGCTTCAAGGCAACTTAAGGTCCATAAGAAGAACTATCCGACTTATGATCTTGAATTAGCGGCGGTAGTGTTTGCTTTGAAAATATGGAGACATTACTTATATGGGGTCCATGTAGATGTATTTACCGACCACAAGATTCTTCAATATGTGTTTAGCCAAAAAGACTTGAATCTCTGACACAGAAGGTGGTTAGAGCTTTTGAAGGATTATGACATGAGTGTCCTTTACTACCCCGACAAAGCTAATGTAGTTGCAGATGCCCTTAGTAGATTGTCCATGGGTAGTGTGGCTTATGTAGAAGAGGAGAAAAAGGAATTGGTTCGTGATGTGCATAGGTTTGCCCGATTAGGTGTCCAACTAGTGGATTCCACCAAGGGTGGATTCATGGTCCATCATAGTTCCGAATTGTCCTTTGTGGTTGATGTGAAGTCTAAACAACACATTGATTCCATATTAATGGAGTTGAATGAATCGGGTCTCAATAAGTCTATTGAGGCTTTCTCCCAAGGGGGAGATAAGGTGCTTAGGTACCAAGGTAGATTATGTGTTTCGGATGTTGATGGCTTAAGGGAGAAAATTTTAGAAGAGGCTCATAGTTTGCGGTATTCTATTCATCCGGGAGCCACCAAGATGTACCGTGACCTACGGGAAGTCTATTGGTGGAATGGTATGAAGAAGGATATAGCGGGTTTTGTAGCCAAGTGTCTGAATTGCCAACAAGTTAAGGCCGAGCATCAAAGACCCGGAGGGTCCCAAAATATAGATATTCCCACTTGGAAGTGGGAGGATGTGAATATGGATTTTATTGTGGGGTTGTCTCGTACTCGAGGGCAACATGACTCTATTTGGATCATTGTTGATAGGATGACAAAATTAGCCAACTTTATTACTGTCAAGACTTTATTTTCGGGGGAAGACTATGCCAAGTTATACATCAATGAGATAGTGAGGTTGCATGGGGTTTCCTCATCTATCATTTCGAATCGGGGTACTCAATTTACTTCACATTTTTGGAAGTCATTCCAAAAAGGCCTTGGTACCAATGTTAAACTTAGTACCACTTTCCACCCTCAAACGAATGGTCAAGAAGAACGCACCATTCAAACCTTAGAGGACATATTGAGGGCATGTGTGATAGGTTTCAAGGGTAGTTGGGATGACCATCTCCCATTGATTGAGTTTGCCTACGACAATAGTTACCACTTAAGCATTGCCATGGCTCCGTTTGAAGCCCTTTATGGTAGGAGGTGTAGATCTTCGGTTGGTTGGTTTGAAGTAGGTGAATTTGCTCTAATTGGTCCCGAACTAGTTTATGAGGCCATTGAAAAAGTTTGACTCATTAGAGAGAGGTTGAAAACGGCCCAAAGTCGGCAAAAGTCATATGCTGATGTTAGAAAGAGGGATCTTGAATTTGAGGTTGGTGATTAGGTCTACTTGAAAATCTCAGTTTGGTGGAGGAATCAATTAGTTGAGGGTGCTACATGGGAGGCCGAGGGCCGAGGCCGATATAAAGTCCCGTTATCCTCATCTTTTTGCTTCTACTCCTATCCAAACTTGAGGTATGTAGTTTTCTTGAGTTTGGTGTTTTGGAAGTCATTTGTGCTATGAGTTTTCTTTATGATTTCCTTATGTTGTGCATGTTCTTGTGAGAATTCATGTTTAGTATATCTTGAGTTCATGATTTATATGTCCCTCATGTTGAATTGCATTTTAGTATGATGGTGGCATATTTGACTCCATGAGGTGAATTGATGAACATGCTTAGTTATGTTTTGATGATATGGCATATTGGCTCCTTATTGTTGTGTTGAGCTTGTTTGAGTGGGAGAAGGTAGTTCCTCCTAAAATGATATGAAATGATGAGTTATGTGCATATTGGGTTATGGATGTAATTCCTACTTCCTTGTGATTGCATTGTGTATGTCTTGTGATGAAGTTGAGGTTTCCTCCTATAAGTTGTGCATTTTGATATGTTGCATGCATGATGGGATGCTAGTCTTGAGTCTTTAATTTCGTAGGGTGTCTAAATCGTCATTCGAGGACGAATGTTCCTAAGGGGGAGATAATGTAACACCCCGGAAAATGGTAGGTTAAACTAGAGCCTAAACGTAAGGTTAAAAATCGTAAAAATGACTCCCCGTAGATTAGTAGACCATCTAAACATGATATGGGGGTTTTAAGAGTCAAGGCCTAAGGGACAAGTGCCAAGAAAAAGGGGCAAGTCAAGGCCAAAGGCCAAGGCTGCCCCAAACTTGAGCACACTGCCTCAAGCTCCACCGCCATCACCAGGATCGTGGTCATGACCACGGCCAGTGGGAGGCTTCGTAGAGTTGCCTTGGCTAAATGAGAGAAGCCTCCAAGTGTCTTAGACACTGCCTCAACCTCCACGGAAGGGACCACGACTCATGAAGCTCTCCGTGAAGATGACTTGGGTGTGGTGGCATGAAGGCGCGAAGTAGCATAACTACTGCCTCAACCCTCCACAGGCATGACCACGTGTCGTGGTCCACTTCATGAGTCATGAAGGTTCCCGTGAAGATGACTTGGGTGAAAGAGATTTGTGCTCCAAAAATGAGGCTACTGCCCCCAACTCCAGGAGGGGGACCATAGGTCGTGGTCCACACCACGGCTCGTGGAGTTGGTCGTGAGGCCTGGACGGGTTCAATTAATGAGGGTCTCTTAGGTCATTTCTTATTTTAGTCCAATTAAAGTGGGGGTGTTTTGGGTATTTTAAGGGGAAGTTTATATATTGTTTTTAAGTCAAATTTCACAAAACTTGGTCATTATTCACAAACACCCAAATTGAAATTGAAATCAAAATCTCTATCATCTCTAAAAAATTCTCTCTAGACTCAAGGAAGAAGAAGAAACCATTGGAGCTAGGGCTTGTAGATTCTCAAGGTTCTTCCCCAAATTTGTTGGAAATTCTTAATTGAGGTATGGATGCTTTTCATCCTTGGGTAGCTATCACCCAAGGATCCCCTTCAAAATATGTTTTCAAGATTCCAAATCCCCCAATTTCTAGGGTTTTCAATCTCTAACATGGGTCTTCTTCCAAAACGTTTTTCATTGTTTAATTATGGTTTATTTTGGTTGATTATGAGGATTTATGATTGGAATGTTGGAGTATTGATGAATTTTGATGAAAATCTCCCTTGGACCCATGATTTCCCCTTTTCCTAAATTGTGAACTATATATAGCTTGATTGATGATGGGAACTTGACAATTGATTATATCTATGTTTATGAAGTTGTTGAATCATGAAATTCCCCTATCTAGTGTTGTAATTCTAGAAGTTAGGGTTGATCTTGATTCACTGCCTTGAAGGGAAATTTGTTAGGGTTTATATATGTTGATGAAGATTGTATATGAGTTCATGATTTACTTAGATAATGATGATCCTATGACTTGTGTAATTGTGGTATTGGTGTAAGATCCTTCTTACCTTTACCCTTTACACTTGATTATGCATGAAGTATGTATGTATGTTATGATAAGCTTATTGTGCTGGTTGAAAGGCTATTCTCATGAAACACTATGAATGTTATGTGAAAGGTTTACTCACATGTTGATGATTCTAAGGGTTAAAGGACATTCTCACCAAATGAATCTATGAGCTCTTATGGTATTATGTTGGTTGGGTACAAGTCTGTAGAGTTCCGTCCCGCTAGAAGTAATCCTATCTTGTTTGGGAATTTCCTTTGGTAATCCCCTTCTTCTTTACGGTCGATCTTTTCCTTTGCTTAGGTCCACTGTTCCTGTTCTGGTTGTTCCGAAGGTACGAACTGAGGCAATCTCATATAGCTGCCATTGATGGATCAACATAAACTTAAGTAAAGACTTAATATGACTATTAAAGGGAATTATGCTTAGCACCGAGCGGATATGAACAATGAGATATAAGCTTTTACGTCTAGCAAGTTTGGCTTCCCAATGTATGTTGTCTCATGGGATGGAAACCTTTTACGCTAGTAGTCCGGGTTTCTAGTAGCAATCCCCATATCTCATAACTATGTGCCCACATAGGTCGTTAGCTAGTGGATCCACCTAAAAGCTATTATGAAAGTTCTACCTTAGGCAAGTAGGACACTTCTTTTCGGTGTGGGGGTAGAACACCGGATTTCATGTAGCTCATATGGTCTATGTCGGTTAAGGCTAAACTTCCCTATATGATATGAATACGAACTATGATAAAAACATGGACTTTAATTATGACTTCTTGAGAGGTACTACTTAGTATGAGTGAGGGTATGAGACTTCATTTATGCATTGCACAAGTAGGATTTAAGAGGGGTTATGGTGAGGTTCTCTTATGTTATGATGACTTATGGATTATGTATGAAAGGTATGTATAAATGTTAAGGTTGACTTTACTTGTTACAAGCTATGAACATGAATGACTCCTTACTTATGTATGTTGATTATGAATGAGGTAAAAGTAAGATATGTATGTTGTTGGTAGCCTAAGTGTGATACTTAACATTTGGTAGGGTTATGGGATCTTACCTTTGCATTGCACTAGTATGGCTTTGGGTTGCTTATATGTTGGTTTGGCTTATGTTTATTTACAAATGTGCATTATGCCTTTTAAACTTGATAAAGGCATGATTTCAACTAAATGTCTCTTTTATGCATGTTTTAAGGATTTTGTGCATGACTTCCATACTTAGTACATTATTTGTGCTAACCCATGTTTTCTACATCCTATGAGTGTAGGTTCCGGTCGTTGATACGCACTTCTCCTTTCAAGTAAGGCTTGGTTTGACTATTCCCTAAGCTTGGTGTGTCCTCAAGTTCGAGGACGGATTACTCATTTCTAGTTTTATTGTACTTTCCTATTGTTAGACTTTATTGATGTACAGGGATTTTGACCCTATTTGTACTCTCTATTGTACTAGATGGTGATTGAGACAAGTCTAGATTATTATGTTCGTTTATGAAAAAGAAGTTGACTTCTATTGTAAAAGTTTTAAAACTTTCCGCAATTATTCTATCTTTTTATGTTATGATTAAGCTAAGGGCTTGTATGAGACCCCTTCGGGGTCAAGTACGCCATGTTACTCCTAGGGGCTAACCCCGGTCGTGACACAAAGATAGTGAAATGCACTTTCTCAGCCAACTCAGCGTTAAAGGTTTATTTATTCTATTTTAAAGAAATTCAGGGGGTGATAGGACCCTATGAAGCTTAAGTGTGTAGTTGAAAATCCAATAATAGGTTGGGGGGGGGGGGGGTGCATTTGACCATTTTGTCTGATTTTATGTATTTGAGAAGTGTAGATTGTGATGACGACAAGGTATTTGTGCTTAAATGTTTATTC
>JAJOOR010022011.1:0-12441 GCA_036250505.1 Solanum acaule | reverse complement strand
CAAACATCGATTATGATGTCTAATATGAGGTAAAGGTAAGGGTTAGTAAATTATACACACGTAGCCGGACCAAGGTGCGGGGTGAAATTCTCTACATGCCGGACCAAGGATTTAGAGATACCTAACTTATCACTTTGCATGTAATACACTAGAAAAGGATTGTTGTTACTAGGATTACTGCATTATGAGATTGTGGGGAACACGTATACCCTAGTTATTTCTCTTATCTTGATAACAACCAAAGTTGAGTTTGATTATTGATTACTTATTAAGTTCTTACTATTTGTTTCACACAAGCACAACCCCCCTTTTATTACCTATTTCTGGAAATAATTTGACTAATTGAATATAATTGTTGGTTAAAGTAAAGTCTAAACCATTTTCCTCGTGGGATCGATCCCAACCTACAAGTTGGGTTCTTTACTTGATAACAATCGCTTATACTTCTATAAGGAGGTGTAATTTGAGCGTATCACCTGCACAGAAAAAGTGTTTAAAAGAATTTGTATGGATGAAGCACATCCATTAACTACTCCAATGATTGTTCG
Source organism: Solanum acaule (assembly GCA_036250505.1). Taxonomy (NCBI): domain Eukaryota; kingdom Viridiplantae; phylum Streptophyta; class Magnoliopsida; order Solanales; family Solanaceae; genus Solanum; species Solanum acaule. Next base: position 11,893 of record JAJOOR010022011.1, on the reverse strand, counting down.
TACACTTGATGTGAATAAAGATCAATTCCGACCTCAAGAAAATAAAGAGGAAATCATTGGTTCTAAAGTACCGTATCTTAGTGCAATAGGTGCAGTAATGTATCTTGTTAATACTACAATGTCTGATATAGTCTTTCAGTTAATTTGTTAGCAAGTTATAGTTCAACTCCTACTAGGAGATATTGCAATGGGATCAAACACATATTGCGATATCTTAAAGGGAAAACTGATATGGGCTTATTTTATTCTAACAATTGCAGCCTGATCTTGTTGGTTATGCTGATACAGGATATTTATCTAATCCAGACAAAGCTCGATCTTGAATAAGCTATGTATTTATTTGTGGGGGCACTGCCATATCTTGGAGATCTACAAAGCCGTCTATCATAGCCTATTCCTCAAATCATACTGAGATAGTAGATATTCATGAAGCAAATAGAGAATGTGTGTGATTGAGGTCCATGATACATCTTATTCAAGAAAAATGTGGTTTGGGGTGTAATAAAGTACCCACCACTTTATATGAAGACTAGTTTTTGGGCATGTGCCTTGCGCATGTAACCCAATTTTATTGACCACAAAATTTTAAAAAATTACATAAATATTAATAAGAAACATGTTTGAGTTATAAATTAGATATTAAAGAAGTGCAAATTCTTAAAGGTATATCTTAATCCTACTTGGCGAGCTCTCTTAAAGGAAGAAATACTTCTCCAAAGAAATCCTTGGTTTTCTTACTTTGATTTCTAATTTCGCCTTTAATTAGCAAAGTTACTGGACCTTTTTCTTTTTTGTATAATGTACAATCTCTTCTTTACCTATTGATTTGAAAAAAACAACATTTTTAAATACCAACACTCAAGCAAAAAGGAGTAAAAAAAATAAAAACTTACGTTTATATTACCTCCCAACCAACTAAAAATACTATTGGTGAATTATGTTTCTAGTGTCATGTGTATTTTTAATTTATTTTTTTTGTGAATTTGATTAAGACCTATAAAAGGAGAATCATAATGTGTAATTGCACCTACGGTATAAAGGTATATATAATTTGATAAAGAATATGACGTGTTTAAACATTGGAAGCTGAAATGAACTCATATTGTATAATTTGAAAATTAAATTATTAAATCTCATATTGTATAAATTGTAGAACAATAAAAAAAAAAAGAAACAAAAGGGGTGAAAATGAACAATATATGTATGTGTTCGCAATACTATGTTAGATAGACGATAAAGTAACACAATCAAAATCTTTCATTCAGAGTAATAATCTTTATTTAAATTACTTTTATTTAAACAAAAGCATATTGTATAAACTATTCAAGAACTATCAAACTCATCATGTATTAATAGAAGTTTTGTCAATTAAATAACACTTAAAAGAATAATAACACAAAAACAAAGAAAAAAAATTCCATAACAATACAAAATGATACAGAATTACATAAAAATATGGGCTGCATACCAGTTTTATTTTGGACAACCATACATTAACTCCAAAATGAAAAAGAAAAACTTAATATCATAAGCTAACATAAAAAAAAAATCTAAAGAAATATATAGGTCATATCTTTTAATTCTAAGCTTAACACTTGAAGTATATTGTAAGAAATCTTCTCTTTTTAATTTCAGATTGAAGCTATATGTTCTTCTCCTCAGTTAGCTTCTTAACGATATGTATCTATATAATTATCTAGGAAGAAGAAAAGATAAAAGTAGATGATAGAAAAGAAAAGAATATGATGATCTAGGGAGCAATTTACTAGTATTTATAGTGATATTTGACTGTCTTTTCACCTACCACAATTTATTAATGGAACACGTTGAATCATGATACATAAATTTTATTTTGCTTTCAAAATTCAAAGAGTCACTGAATTAGAAGAGTTTCATACATTATTTTGTCTTCTACTCTAATTGAATTTAACATAATAAATTATAATTATAATGTCATAACTAAAAAATTAAAGTGTAGTTATTGGACTTCATATCCCACCATTATGTAATTAAAATATTAGTATTTAATAAATAAATAAATTTTATTGTGATATAGTGGAGGGGCAAACTGGTAATCCAACTTTGAAGGTTGGAGCTTCCACTTTTAATAATAATATATATATGAGATGAGATATGATAAAATAAAATAAAATATAATTAATATTATTAATATAAAATAATATATATTATGATGATATAAATATTGATTTGACTATTATTTTTGTAATAAAATTTTATTATGCCTCTATTTATAAAATAACAATATAAAATACCAAATGATATTATGAACATGACTATTAATATGAAAGAGTAACATATGAAATCTGAGAGAAGTTAAAGAGGTGTTATTAACTTCAAAATTAGTGTATATTCATATCACAATGAATAATGTCTATTCATTTATTACTTTAATATACATTATTGAATAAATGAATTTAAGTAGAATGACCATTAAGACACATTTACGTGAATTTGGTCTACATAGAACAATTTTCGCAACTTTTTCAATCCTCCATAATTTGGTCGTCATGACTAAATAAATTTGATGATTGATGCCTATTCATTTAATATTAAAACAAAAATCATAAACCCAATAAATAACTATATAAAAATTATAGAAATTTTATTATTTATTTAAGTATATATTTTATTAATGGTATTATTGTAGTAACTCAACTTTATAGGGTACGATTATTTTGGTATTTCAACTTTTAACTTTTTTTGTTCCCACTATATATATATATATATATATGATATGACAATGCATCATGCATATCACAACTAAGGGAGGAGGATTCATAAAAGGAGATAGAACAAATCACATATCACCAAAGCTTTTCTATACACATCAACTCCAAAGAATGCTAATATAAATGTACAACAGATTTGTTCAAGTGAAAATGTGGCCGACCTATTCACCAAGTCTCTACCAATTGCAACTTTCAAGAAGATGGTGCACAAGCTTGGAATGCGAAGATTCAAGTCTCTAAATTGATTTTCTCATTAGGGGAAATTAATACACGTTATACTCTTTTTTCCCTTATGGGGTTTTGTCCCACTGGATTTTCCTTGTAAGGTTTTTAATGAAGCAGCCTAGATGCGTATTAATACATATGTGTACTCTTTTCCTTCACTAGAGTTTTTCTTTTTTAAAAGTTTTTTTAGTAAGGTTTTTAACGAGGCACATCATTTATGAATTAGACATTCAAGGGGGAGTGTTATAAATATATTGAATGTATATCTCGTAGATAATATTTAGGAACCCTAACTTTGGGACCAAGTCAATTTTCCCTATAAATCGAGGGTCCTTTTCATTGTAAAATCATCTCCTCCTCCTCCTATAGTTTCATAACATGAATTTAATTTTAAGTATTTATTATGAAAACCATTTTTATCAAAAATATGTACCAAATTAAGTATGCCTTCTATTTTGTCCGTAAAATTAAAGGTTATTCAACATAACATGTCTTTACTTCAAAGTAATTATTTTACATTGTTAAAAGATCAATAAGCTTGATAAATAATAAGATATAATTTATCTCATTCTCAATTTTATCGCTTTCAAATTATTTCAAGCTAATGCATTTTGCTAAAATACAAATGACTTGTTTCTTCAAACTCAATTTCAGCCCAAATATAATCCAAATCAGGCACTATCATTCATCAAACCCGGGCCCAAACCCCTCAAATAAATACCTCTAATCCTTTTCTTTTCTTTGCTTTTCAAAATAAAAAAATCTTTAGGCTTCAATTTTTTGCCTATAAATAAAGCCTAAATTGTATGTACTTAAGGGGACATGTTGTGAAACAATTCCCCTATGTTAAAGCTCTTCAATTGAAAAATAATATCTATGTTGTGCAAGTTTTTCTCAAAGGAAAAATCCATTTTCAATCGTTGCCATCAGATTAAAAAGATAATTCAAGGTTAATTCTCGATCATTTTCTTTATTTGTTCAATTTCAAATTTGTACAATCCTCAACTAATCGTTTTCTACCTCCAAAATGTCTCTATGTCCCTCAAATTATTCTAGGAGTAGATAACCCCATCCCTGTTGTCACCTTTTGTTTCAAATAATTTTTAAGTTAATTTTAAGTTGATCAATAGGATAGTGACACTTCATCAATGTAGTTTGTAATTGACATTAATATTTGGACCGTTAAAATTAAGGGCAAAGTAAGACCTAAAGGTTGACGTCAAGGATATTTTAGGTCCGATCGGTAAACGAAGGGTAATTTTGTACCGTTCGGTTACTTAGTTTGAAGCATGCTTGTAAATGGTTGGAATTTTTGAGTCCTATTTGTGTTAATTTAAAGTGTAATTATAGTAAGATTTATGCCTAGATTTATCCGAGAGGTGATCAAATGGGGAAATTATATTATTTAATCATAGAAGGGTTTGAAAAAAACATATCTGTCAATGTTTCCTTTTAGTGTAAATTTAAGTACTATTTCACTTTGCATCATTCTTGGAGGTACCAAGTCCTTTTAATTTCATGATTTACAAAGAGATGAGTTATAATTATCTTTGTCACTATTGATCCGACATTGGCAAAATATTTAAAAATAAACAAATAAGTATGAGATTTCGAGTAATGTTAGAACTAAAAATAGATCCAAAGCCAATATGGATCCTATAAGTTGGAGCTTGTACGCAACAGAGTAATAATTAATACAACTATTTGATTCTCTCCATTTTAGTATGAGAAATTCTACCTGGTTGTCTTTGTTGGAATATATACTATTAATCATGTGTTAAGAAATAATATTTATTATAGAATAAATATTTGCTCAATTTTAATAGATCATATATTCGTTGCTATCAAGATGTTTTAATGATTTGACAAATTTTGGGAATGATAAAACTCCAGTTACCCGAAGAGTTCTTGTTGATAGGGGGAACTGGTGAATAAGTATGTTATCATCAAAAAGGGGGAAAATGTTAGTTCGAAGCTGATATGAGATGTTAGTTCAAAGTTGATATGAAGTTTTGATGATTTAACAAACTTATTGATTTAACAAGGAACCAGATCCTTGTTACTGGGACTGCTGACAGGGAAGTAAATGAATACACTCAGTGTGAGGAATATTTGTGTGTAATCATCAAAAAGGGGGAAAATGTTATATTCTAGGTGTTTTGATGATCCTCACAAATGCAGGGACTTGGTCCCCGGTAGAGTGCTCACGTCCAGATTCAAATGAGGTACAACTGTGAAACTGTCACGTCAGGTGGTAGGTGAAAAGTGCAGTGTCCTACACCAATAGGAAGAGCAGACGAGATTGTTTGTTTCAGTGTCTCACAAATGTAGGGACCTGGTCCCCAGCAGAGTTCTCTCTATCATCTCCATCAGATGCATAATGAGGTACAGCTGTAAAGCTGTCGTGTCAGAGGTTGGTGAGGCGTCAACGTACTACACCAATCAGAACGGAAGAGGGTGTTTGTCCAATGGTTAATAATTCTTTATGGTTGATATTTTATACATGACAAACACCATAATTAATTCATTCATCCAAAGAAGGAAGTCAGCCAGCAAACCTTTTAAGAACTCATAAAGAAGTTTGCAAGGGACCTGGTCCCTGCAAGACTGCGATATGGAAAGGTGAAAAGACAGCTGTCAGAAAAGCTGATACGTCAGAAAAGCTGCTACGGCAGGTGCACAACTTTTCTAACAGCAGGCCTTCAGCCAATGAGATTGGCTCAAGGAGTTTGTGTTCACTTTCAATATATTATCTCTTTCCAACAAACACAAACTCAAGGACCTGGTCCTTGACTGATAGGTGGACGTATACATTCCAACATTCGTTTATGGTGTATGTTTACTTATATAGTAGATGATTTAGTGTGTAGAGGTTTAGCTTATACACAGAGGATTAAATCATCGGTTCTTATAAGTACAAAGTTTTTGTTCACAATCTAGGATGAAAATTGGACATGCCATCGGTACGATTGTAGCACAAGATTATATGTAAATTAACTTGATTATGGGAATAGTATAGTTTCAACTTCTTGTGCTAGTGCATTTTGTATGTATTGAACGGGACCGAGTAGAGATATTTGTTTTAGACTGATTGACAAAACATATTCTCTAAACTATTAAATGTACTTATATTCTTAATCTTTATATAACTATTATGATCTGTATATATTAATTATCGTTTTGATTTATTAAAAGATGAGATTCTGAGATAGGTCAATATGCCTGGTAAGTTGGATGATAATAATAGATATTGGTGAAATAATAAGTTAGTTGATGGAATTCATGTCTCGTTATAGACATTGATTGATATGCCTTTTTGAGAAACTTATAAGTTTCCATCGTGTCAAACCTTGCAAGTGGATTTATGAATATGACACATGAAATAAGTTAAGTAGTGCTCTAAAGAAATTAATCATTAAGTTAAATTCGTCAGTAATTTAATTTATTGATTAGTATCTGAAATCTTAACATGGGAAATTACATATATATAAGTGTTTAATGGGGAATTACGAAATATAAATAGAGGAGTGCAATTACAAATTTTTAGTGGTATGATTTGTAATTATTATGGTAAGAATAATTCAAATTAATTATTTGGAATTATTTCCATAATAGGAAGCCTCAGTAATTAATTTTGTGGTCCCTCCAGTGCCCATATTTATCTAGAACTCAGAATCCTATTTCTTAAGGGAAAAAGGAGTCAAGCGTGTGTTTTCTTGTTTTTCAAGAAAACTGGGTTTTCTTCTCCTTTTTGGATTGGGAAGGAATCTCTATTTAATAGAGATTCTCCTAACCTAGAAAAAGATGGATTAGTTTGCTATTCCATACTTGCCCACCTAAGTATTGAGAGAGTTTGGATGTGAACTTGGGATCACTGTGGAAGATCATAGTTGATGTCTAACTTGGGGATCCGCTTGAAGGTCTGTCTAACGTGGGGATTCGCTTGAAGGTATCTGCTCACGCTTCAAGAGGTATTTATTGATTTAAATTTTAGTAAGTTTATGTGTTCTAGCATAAACGGTATTGGTTATCTATTATTGATGTAAGCCGTAAGATTCTAGTATGCTTCCTTTGTGCATATAGTTTTCTAAGAATTGGTATCATAGTCACGCTTACATCTTCTTAGATAACATGTTTTATGTATGTATATGATTATTATATATACATTAATATGTAGTTTTAACTAGATTTCGATTAATGGTCGAGATAATATTTTTGAAGAGGAATTAATCGAGACAGAACGTTAATGTGTTACTGCATGTGAAGTATTAATCGTACCAATATGTGGTTTTATATATGATTGCTGGAAGAAAAAAAAGGGGGGTTAGTTTGAACTTTGACGGCTACGACGGTAAAGTCGTTGGGATATTTGAACAGAAATCAAGATCTCTCCTTTAAAGTTCTTTTTTAAAACAATTATGCACATTGTTGAATTTCTTGGCGTCGGTGATTGATTTCAAGTTAAAGTTGATTTGTGCTTCTGACTTGCATTGAATAAGAGCAAATATGGCTTAGGAGTGGTTTGATATTAGGTCAAAGTGGTCCCACTGGATTTGTTCAAAAAGTTTTTGTGTAGAAACATTAAGTGGGTACTGATTTTTTCCTAAGAACTATTGCTATATGTATAATTCTTGCCAAAGTGATACTTTTGTTCTTGAAGTTCACGTGTAGAAGGCAGCACAAGGCATTGTTAATTAAGATAATGTTATTGTATATGCTTTTATGATTAGTCCAATAGGCATCTTTGCTCTAATGTGATTCATAAATCATATAATCTTTGGTATTTTTTCTCTCTTAGTTGAACAATTATTTGAGCATTATTCTTACACATTATACATTAAGAATTTTGTAATTAATAAATAGTTATCATTAATGTGGTTTATTTATTTGGAATCAATACAAATTCTTAAAAAGTTTTATATATGTGAGATTACAATATATGAATTGAGAATAATGATTAATAAATTGGATCTATGAAAGTGGTCTATTTATTTGAGTCATTAGAATATTCTCATGATTAATAAATAGGATCTATGAAAGTGGTCTATTTATTTGAGTCATTAGAATATTCTCAATGTATCATATATGGATTGTTCTTCATAAATGTATACTAGTAAAGGTTTGTTTACTCGGAAGGAGATTTACCTTTAGATACTAGTAACACTTAAATTAATTCATGAGAAGAGATATTAAAGATTTTCACCGATTTAAAGGGAGAAATATAATATCTTGAATTCTCAAGTGTATTAATTGAGAGAAAAATTTGTTGTAAGAAGGTTAATTGTGTGTCTTAGTCAAAGAAAAGACACACACCATGTCTTATGCTCATGAGATAATTATAAGAAGAGAATGAAAGTGTGAATCAAGTTATTTTAATCTTTAACTATGCCTAAAATGGTTATTTTTCAAATTTGGTCATAGTTCAGGTAATCTTGAATTTTATGATCTCTGATTGACTTCAAATTTGATGGTTCCATCGAAAATCGTTTAGATGGGTTTAGGTAGTTTGTTGGATTAAATTTTGATTTGAATATGATAAGATCATTCTTTATGTTAATTATGTTTATGTTAAATTTGGAACATGATTACACATGGTTATTTAACATGAATTGATATGTGATAAGAATGTATGCCATATTGTTTTAATTCCTAAAGATGCTTAAATTACTTATATTTGAATTTGCTTGTGGCTTTGGAAATAGTTTTTTTCCAATTGACCTGAAATTTAATAAGTTCATTGGTAACGACCTAGTAAGAAAAGTAGCAATGATTATATTTTTTGAGGTCATTAAATTGATTTTAAAGTTGTTCTTTGGAATTAAATGTGATTTAGTATGAATGACATCCTTTATATTGATTTTATTTATGTTATATGTGGTACATGATTACACGTGATGAGTTAACATAAATTGAATATGATAAGGATGTAGATCTATTCATTTTTCCTCAAATTGTTTGAATCTGAATTTGATCATAGCTTTGGAGATAAATATTATTTTTGAACTCCAATTGATCTGAAATTCGGTATGTTCATCAGAAACGATCAAATTTAAAATACTCATTGTTATGCAGTGATTTGGTAATTTGAGGTCATTCAGATGATTTTTTTTAGATAATTTTTGTATCTTGAAAAGTTAATTTTGCTGAAAAATTACTCAACTATGATATATAGTGGTGAAAGAGTTTGTTCTCTATGGTCTTCATGACTGAATTTTAGTGAAGTATTAAGTTCATGTGTTGGCTTAGACCTTCCTCCATAACGGATGAAATTAATACAAGTCATTAAAGTTTAATCTCTAGTTTTGATTATCTATATTGACTCTCCTAAACTGAGTAATATTTGATTGGAACAATGGATCTAGGGATAATGATATTCACTTGACTTAAAATAACATATACTCTCCATCTGAGTTAGCTTTTGTTCTAAATTTGTTGAAGTGAATATCTGACACCACATATGTATGTTGCATAAGTAGTCATTTTTCCATCAAAATTTTATTGTTCAAGATGCATTGATATCTATGAGGTGTGTTTTTGAATTTTAGTATTCAATGTATACATAAACATGCTTTTCTTTTGGAATTTTAGAATCTTGTTCTTTATTCTTAATTCGTGTATCTATTTCACAAAATGATGATATATGATAAGAATTACTGAGCGGGAAAATCTTAAATTCTATTTTGGCCAAATAACGTTTTCAACCAAATTGATCATAGTTTTGGAATTCGAAAAAAAAAGAACTCTGATTGATCTGGAATTTGGTAGATTCATAAGAACGACATAGTAAGAAACTAATTTTTTTTGTATCGTTATATGAGGTTTTGGTCATATTTGATTAAATAGTAGTGAAGTATTAATTTTATGTGCTGGTTTTGACCTTCCTCCCTATCGGATGAAATTGACAAGTCACTATGTATTTAAGCGTCTAGTTTTGATAATCTGTATTAACTCTCCTAAACTGAGTAATATAGGATTGGATCAATGCAACTAGAGGATTTTCACTTGACTTAAACTAACAGTAGACTCTCCATCTGAGTTAGGTTTGTATAAGTTTATGGAGTGAGTAATTGCTCATTGTACATGTGTATTTCATGAGTAGTTCTCCAATTCCATCGATTGGCTATTCGAGATGCATGAATATATATGTATAAATGAGCCCTGAATTTTGTTATTTAGGATTATTCGAAATATTATGATCTATTTAAAGTATTATATGTCATATTCTCAATAGACTTTACACATCCACTTAGTACTACTTAAGCTTTTCTTTTGGTAGATAAAGATATTGATTCAAAGAATGCATTGTGCATGTACCTTATGTTAGAAGGAATTATTTTCAGTTTCTAACTAGATAAGAGATGAGTATTTAATATTTTTGATTGTAACTCTCCTATCATTGAGTTTGATGAATATTTTATTTCTTGTGGTATATTGATGCGTGATTCTTTTATTAATATTATTTCTCATGAATTGAATTATATTAATCTGTCTCCTAAGGGAAAATATCTTTAAATTGAATGAAACTCTGTACATTAGTGTCTAAGTCATTTATTTTGAATAGAATTTCGAGGTTGGTTAATGGATGAACATAACGGTTCATTGAAAGTGAAGTCACTACCAACATGTGAGTCTTGTTTAGAAGGAAAAATGACTAAGAGACCTTTCCTCTTAGAAAAGGAAAAAGAGGTAGTGATAAGTTATAATTAATCTATTCTGATTTGTGTAATAAATGCGCATTTGGGCAAGAGGTGAATTTGAGTATTCTGAGTTTTCAAGAAGGTTACTCATGATATGGATATATTTTTTGATGTTTTGTAAGTCTAAATGTCTTGATAAACTCAAAATATTTAAGACACATGAAAATAACATCATGAAAAATATATAAAGTCACTGCAATCTGATTATAGTAACCTAAACCTCTCTGTAGAGCTCATAAGCCACTTATCTTATAGAATAATTGCATTTCAATTGTCTACACCAGACACTTTATAATAGATTGATGTAGAAGAGAAAAGAACTAGACTCTTATGAAGATGATAAGATTAATTATTGACTTATTATTAGTTATTTTGTTTCTTTTGGAATAGGTTCTAATAACTACATATCACATTCTGAATTCAATTTCTTTCAAATCAGTACCTTGAACAACTATAGAACTAGTTGGACTTGACGTAAGTCTAATCTGTGACATGTTCAAATATAGGATTGTTCAGCACATGTGCTAAGTGGGAGAATAAGAAAATTGGAATTAAGAAAGGAATGTGTGTTAATTAGATATCCTAAAGAATGAAAGAAGGTTTATTATAGTGTCCTAAAGAAAATAAGACAATTGTTAACACAACTGTCTGATATCTAGAAAAGGATCATTTAGTAAACCATGTTCCTAGAAGTAAACTAGTTTTACAGGAATTGAACAAGAAATAACAAATAAGTCAATTATAAATTCAGACGCTCAAAAACATCTAATTGGTATGTATGAAATGACGTTCCATTGCATTTAAGTAGTGGGAGAAACGTTGCTAGACATAAGAAAACTACTACCTTAAGTAGTGGAAGTGATGTTGAGCAAATTGAAGAACACTACATGAAAAGTTGTTAATATTTCAATATTGAAAGATTTTGAAGAAAATATTAAGACTCAAGATCATGAAAGTATGATTATGTAGTGCTTAGTCGTAGTGGGAGAATCATAGCGAAGATTGATTTGTTTTGTATGCTTGAGATAACTTTTATGATACGAAAAGAAGTTGTCACGACCCGATTTCTCAAGTCAAGATGGCACCTACTATAACCCACCAATAGGTAAGCCAACCCGTAACCCGGAACAACAAGTAATGGGTCTGAGGGTAGAAACTAAACAAGAGTAGACAAATAACAATATAAACAGGCGGAAGCAAACCAAAAACATATATACAAAT